>APFE030520278.1:0-22532 GCA_000404065.3 Pinus taeda
TATACTATTGATCTTCAATAACAAATGGTGCAATAAAAAACCCTAGATAATCAATGCATTCCATACATTAGACATAATATAAAAATTTGTCAAGAACAAGGTTCACTTACATGATAAAGTGCATGTATAATCCACTATTGATCCAAGATAGCTTCTCCAATGCCAAGAAAATAGCTACAATAGACAAAGTTCTCCATAGATCATATCTCTCCAAGATACAATAGGGCCGAAAATCTACGATGAGGGCTAAAATAGCCACAAGTGATGATGATTACAAATGAATGATCCTCTCTATTTATATGCGGAGGACAGGAGCTAATTAGCCTAAAAGCCCCTAGAAAACAAGTTTGATTACAACACAACCTTAGGCTATAAGCCAACCCACTAACTTTAACAATAAGTATCCTACTTAGCCCACACGTGTGAGCTGCTAGCTCTCTAGGTTTGACATCGTGCCATAAATGAGCTTGAAATCGCATGTCCAAGTGATATGAGGTGTCCAAGATGACGTAGAAGCACGTAAAAATAAAGAATGCACTAGCTGCTCGCTGGTGCATTCGTTAGCCTAGGCATGACAAGAAATTCATAATGCCCATAGTGGCATCTGAAAACTATTTTTTGTAGGCCCTGTTGTTGAATCCTGATTTGATGATAGACTGACCTGAAATCAATTTTGAAGAAATACACCGCTTCGTGCAACTCATCCAATAACTTGTCGATCCATGGTATTGGGTAATTGTTCCTAATTGTCTTCTCCTTGAGGGCTTTGTAATCTATGCACATCCTCATTGTCCCATCTTTCTTCTTAACCAGTACTGCGAAGGATGAAAATCGGCACATTGGGGCCTTATGTACCCCATATCTAGCAATTCCTTAATGTCCTTGTCGTTGCACTCTTTAAATCTTTTAGGGTGCCTATATGGTGTTGTGATGTCTGGCTTGGCCCCCTCATCCAATTCTATAGTATGCTCGAAACCCTTGTATGGTGGTCTGCTTGGTGGAGTATTCTCGAAGATATTTTGGTGCTTATTCAACAAATCTTGGATATTTGTTGGGTAATACCTATCCCCATTTGATGTGTTTTGTTGTGTCACCATGCACTACTCAGCGCATGCAATGGCTCCATGCTGAAATATGGCTTCCATTTTCTTAGCGGTGATCACTCTTGGAGCATTGGTGGTCATTCCTATTAGAAGCACCCTTTTTCCTTCTAGTGTGACGCATTCCATTTCCATGGTATGCTAATACTTCCAATGCCTCCCTATGGAAATGAGCCATTATACTCCCAACACCACATTTGTGTCAGCAAGATCCACTACATAGAATTCATCTACTAAGGTGTAATTTCCCATCTTTAATTCCCTTTCAGGAACCTTCCTCAAACAAGCTATCCTTCATCCTCCTGTTACCTCTACATCAAAACCCTCGAATTCTTTTTTAGCCAAATGCCTCCTAGCTACTAGGGATTCATTATGAAGTTATGAGTGGATCCTCCATCTATGAGGACTGTGGCCTATTAAAGATCGAATGGCTAGATAGCTCTTTGCTGTAGATAATTGCATTTTCAATATTTTCAACATTTTCACATTACATTCACCCCACATCATCATAAGCAATTATTTAGAGAGAACATTAACATTAATAATGTAGTGGAATAGTAAGGAACGTTAGAAGAAAAGCACAAACAATAGAGACACCAAGATTTTTGGTCAGAGACCAAGATAAGTCCCCGAAGGGGAAAACCTAAATCAATCTTCTTCCTATGAAGACATCTTTCAAAGTTCAACATGAGATACATAATACAACTACATTGAGACACATGTCTTTCAACATCAATCACATTAGTCCTCCTAGGGCCAACCCTAGATCGTATAAAAACCTCATGACATGGCAACAGACAAGCCTATCAAGGAGGCATTCACAAGCCCTCCATAAGACCTTTGATAGGTCTCCTAGTGATCAACGGATGAAACCATAAGGGTTGTTTCCATATCACTATCACAAGTAGCATATATCTCTGTCTCAAGTAGCATACATGTTATTGCCATAGTAGCACGTGTCACTATTATTTATCACGGTCATATCACTATCACGTATTATTGTCATAAGTATTAGTGCCATACATCACAATCATAAGAACAAGTATCAGTGCCATACATCACTGCCTAATCCCAGAAGATTAGGGAACATAAACCCTTATCACAGAGCTGCTCAAATAGGGCTCTTCTAAGCAGCCTCTAATGGCCCTCCACACCTGTATATAAGTCGCTTCTATCTTTGTCCAAATTGGACCTCATCACTTAGCAATACAACAACTTGGAAGAACAAAACAACATACCTCTAGGATGACTTCTTTTTTCCCTTGATACTTCACGACTTGTGCATACAACCTTGAGATTCTAACCCTCTGACTAGGGCTTCCAGAACAACCACGTCAACTATTGTTCAATACAATAAACAACCCTCATCACCTAGCAATCATTAACACAAAAAACTTCGCTTCGTCTCTTCTTCAAATGCTCTGCACAACCTTGAGGAATCTCGACCTTGAGTTATACTTGTTACTGAAAAATCTTGGCCCTGTGGTAACCCTACTACGACTGCTTTTCCTCAACTTCAGACCCTAATATCTCATCTCTCGGCCTCTGTTCTATTTGCGTTGGGTTCTAGGAATACTCGACACCTTATCTAGCCTTCATTCATGCCTTTCAACCCTCTTTACAATTGCATATTAGGGCATGGTCCTGTTACATAACTTTGAGATTTGGCAACCCTTAACCAAAGACACAACAACCCTTTCCCTAGGACGAAACCCTTTACACACAGACCATAAAGCACAGAGCCATGTGACGTCTAGTAGCCCTAACTTTGACTTGTACCAAGACACAAAAACAAGAACAAAAAACACGTCCTTATCTTCTCTCCTACTTGTCTTCTTTAGGCTTGCAGTACCTTAGATGGTTTTATTCTTAAATGATTGCATTTGGATGTGTGTGTTCTGTGTTTAAAATTAGCCACAAGGTGGTCTAATATATAGGCATTCGATTGGGTGAAAGGGAGCCACCAATAGTGGAGCCGACTTGATCTTGTGCCATAATAATATTGTTGTTTTTTACAATAATATGGAGCTGAATTGAGTAAATTATTTTCTCATCTATTTATTTGCCACATAATTACTTAAGCCGACTTGAGGATTTGCCCAACAATAATGATAAGGTGATAAGACAACTTGCATACGATGATATAATAATTTCCATTTAATTTCTTCTTGGGGCAAAGTGGTTTCCCCATGGGGAAATTGGATTTCTCTTGGGGAAATTCATCCTGAAACTGCCCAAATTTCAACACTCCCTCTCAGCTAGGGAGGAATTTCAGATTGCACCGTAAGTCTCATCTTGGATGTGTTGAGAAATCACTAGGTTAGGTGATTTCTCTTTTCTCTTTCCTTGATAATTGTTTGTGATATGTTTTTACTTAACTTGATTAGCTTCTTCTTTCACTTTTATTATTGGTGTTCTCTTCATCAAACAACTACCAAACCATAAAGAATAATAAGACAAAGGACACAAGATATAAGCGATCAACCAAGGCCAAAACCTCTCCAAATGAGAGAAAAAACCCACAAGAATTCTTCTCTTCTTATAGAACTTCAATTGACGAATTTCAAGACTTATGACCCTTGACCAAGACTCCTCCAAGACCAAGTCAAACCTTGCCCTTTTCTTGCCAAGTCAAACCTTGCCCTTTTCTTGCCAAGTCAAACAAACTCAATCTTGCCTTAATACTGCTACAACTTCTTCTTCGTCCTCAACTTCGGCCCTGCAACACTGGATTGCAATTTTCGGCCTCTTCCTACAACCCTCAACCTCTTGCAACTTTCTGCAACCTTCACATGTGTGATGGGATTAGGGAAATTTTACCCCTTCTTCTCCTTTGCTTGCCTTGAGATGATCTCCTTGTAACTTCGGCTTGAAAGAAGGACCTTCGTCTTACCTTATTTCGGCCTTCTTGAGGTGATTGTACTTCTGTTCTACTGCAGTAGATTGAGCCCTAGTCTCCTCACACGTGTGAACAAGAATAGCCCAAAATAGTCCTTGCAAACTTCGCTTTTCCTTTCCTTGAATTCTTCTGCCCTTCGCTATGTGTCTTCGCTCTTCTTGTGCGTCCATGAGATGCTTGTGTGAGTGTGTAAGCGTGATCGAATAACCTCTTATATATAGTTTTCTTGCTCATGATTTGTGGGCCATCTTGACACTATCCCTAGGCCGACATGTCCTTTTGATGCGGCGACTTGATTATAGAACATAGACAAGGTCTTGGAGGGTCTTTTAATTCTAACTTTGACTCAAATAATTTTGATTACAATATGTAACATGCCCAAGAAGGGTCTTTCACACATATCAATGACTCTTAATAGTTGTAGACTCAATGACAAGTTCTAGAAGCTCTCAATGGGAGCTTGACCTAAAAATAAATTTCCCTTGAGCATGAAACCCATGCCTCAAGAATAATTGTTGTCACTTAGATTGTACAAGCACTGCAACAAAGACTCAGGTTGGGGGTTGTCACCTTGATCCCCAACCTCTTCGTTCTAGATGTCTCCCAATAGCAGGCCAATAGCAGGCTATGGAGGGTAGTCCCTATGGAAACGTGAATATGAAATACAAGTTGGCAACCAACAAGTCCGAGAGACACAATTGAGTGGCCTAGCTACTTGGTTAATTTTTGTAAGGTTAAATGTATAGGCGTCGCGACAACGACTCCTGTCGGGGGTTGTCACCCTAGTCCCCAACCTCTGTTGAGAAATCTAGGGTATCCAAGTTAGGTGATTTCTCTATTAATGATAACTGTTTGTGAACGTTTTTTTTTTTTTTAATTGTTTATTACTTCTTAGATTATGATCTTCTTTTACTTATGTTAGTATACTATTATTCTTCATCAAACAACTACCAATGCATAAACCATAAAGAGACAAGAGACACAAAATATAGGCTATCTGCTAGGGCCAAAACCTCTCCCATTTGAGAGGAAAACCCGAACAAATTCTTTTTCTTATAGGGACTTCAATTGACGAATACCAAGACCAAGACCCTTGACCTATTTGTGTGAAAATTCTGAAACCTGGAATCCTACTGCAACAACTGATAATATTTCTTCTATTTGTTAAATTAATTAAACAAACTATTTGCAGTTTCCTATGGCAAATATTGAAACATATACGCTGCAGCCTTCACAAAACAAACACTGTAGAAAAATAAATGCTGGAAAATTAGAGAAATTCTGGCACACATAAAATTATTGACACAATTATTTTTGGACAATTGTCCTTGGAAAAACCCAACTTGGGAAAACCGGTGTAGTAGATGCGAGTTTCTATATTAATTCTTCAGAAAAAATTCAAGTACCAGAATTTGGACATCAAAATAGAGGAAAAATACTGAGAGAAATTAGCGATAAATTTCTCACTCTCCACAGCGACTCCCTGACCTCGAGATGAACCCTTTGTTCATATGTTGGGTCTCTGCGTCACCCTTTGCGCAATAACTGCACAAATCTCTAGTGGACTACGTCTCTCCTCAAGTTGTCTCTTCCAAAACTCGTTCTGCACTTCCCGGATCACTGCTGATGCCATCTCTCTCCCCCTTGCAACTCATCCTCTAGTTCTATCTCCTTTGCTGAACTTTAGCCATTGAGAAAATCGATCTGCCTGGACAATTGAGTAGCCGTTGGTGTGTGTTCTCCAAGTCCCATCAAGTTTCTTCTTATAATCTCTCGTTGAGACATCAACGACCAAGATTAAAACATAATCGATGGCTAAGATTAATTAGAAATCGATCCATGTCTTTTTCTAGAAGATTCTCACCATGACTTAATTAATACCCTTTAGTTAATCATATTCCCTAAGTTTAGACTTAGGAACCATTAAAAAATGTTTAATTATTTTAATTAAGTAGTCTCTATGTGGAATTTCTAGAAACGATTTCTGGGTTTTGGAGAATACGTGTATTGTAGCCTCTCCACCAAATTTCATGGCTAGAACACATCCAATGCTACAAAAACTCCATCTTCTCGAGGAAAGTGTTCTAGCACTGCAACCCACTGAAGCAACACCCTATCTCTGCACCATTTCCTGTCACACTTTTGATGTCTGGCTGCTGCTACCCACCATCTACTACGCAACTCTGATATGTGTTGCATCTATGTTGGTGTTGGCCCTGCTAAATCGCTACGAACATTGCATTTGCACTGCAACTCCCTCTCATCTACTCTTGCAGCAACTGAGAACCCATTTGTCTCTGCTACTGAATTAGGTTCTCCACCATACCCATCTGTTCCCTGAACTAGATGAACTTAGCTCCCCTAGAGCTTTTGTGAGTATGTTTGCTATTTGATCTCCTGTGGGAACATACTGCAGCTGGATTGCCCCACGTTGAACATAGTATTTGATGAAATGACATTTGATATCAATGTGCTTCGACCTATCATGAAATATTGGATTCTGAGAGAGTTTTATGCAACTCTGATTATCACAGTAAACATTGGTCTCTCCCATCTTCTTTCTGAAAAACTCACGATCAGCTTCCTAAGCCATATAGATTCGCACATAGCTGTGTTGGCTGCCATATATTCAGCTTCTGCTGAGCTCAATGTTACTGACTTTTGCTTCCTACTGCGCCAAGATACCATCCTTGATCCAACACTGAAGCAGTACCCGGAGGTACTTTTCCTGTCCACTGAACTACCTGCCTAATCTGCATCTGTGAATCTGCATAATCTGATGTCATCTCCTCAAGTATATTTCAACCCATATCCAACTATTCCACGCACATATCTAAGAATGTGCCTAGGTGTTGTCCAATGTACCCTTTTCGGTTCTACCATAAACTGACTAAGGGTATTGGCAACGAAACAGATGTCTGGCCTAGTGTTAACCAGATACATGAGCGACGTAGTGAGATGTCTGTACAAGGTGGGGTCGACTTCCTTGTCCCCTAATGCATCTATCTTCTTCCAATTGGTGATCATGGGCGTCGTCATGGGTCAACAATTCTGTATCCTGAATCTCTTCAGAATATCTGTAGCATATCTCCCTTGCCCAAGGAAGATCTCCCCATTCTTCTGCCACACTTCCAATCCTAGAAAATAGTGCATCAACCCCATATCCTTCATGTTGAATTCTGCTTCAAGGTTCCTTTTGCAGTCCTTTATGTGCCTTGATGATCTTGACAAAAACATGTCATCTAGATACAAAACCAAAATTAGAGGCTCATTCTCCACCGTCAAATAATAGAGATTGGGATTTTCATCTCTTGATGAACCCCAAATGCTGCAAATAACTGTCAATCCTACCATACCATGCCTTGGGTGCTTGTTTGAGCCCATATAGGGCTTTCTTCAACCTGCATACATGAGTGTGCTTCTCATGAGTTTTGAAGCCTTCAGGCTGCTCTATATACACCTCTTCTGCTATCACCGCATTCAAGAACATTGTCTTGACATCCATCTGGTGAATCTCCCATCCTAGCTGCGCTGCTAGGGATATCACGGATCTGATAGAGGTATAAGTAACAATTGGGGCGATGGTCTCCTCATAGTCTATCCCTTCCTTCTGTGCATACCCCTTCGCCACAAATCTATTCTTGTACTTCTCTACACTGCCATCTGTAGCGTACTTGATCTTGTAGGTCCATCTGGAACCTACCTTTGATCTATCTTCTGGTCTAGGCATTACCTCCCAAACATCATTTGTCATTATAGAACTGTATTCTTCTACCATGGCATCCACCCACACCTGCCGCTGTGCGGGTTCCTGAAAGCTAGAGGGTTCTATAACCTGAGCTACCAAAGCTTGATATCTGTCAGACTGCTTGCACTGTCTCTTTTCTGCCCTAGGAGCTCTGAAAAACTCCTATATGTCCCTCAAGGTTTCACGCACTTCCCTACTGGCTTTACCACTAGTAGTGGGAGGTTCACTCAGTTCCTCCTCCTGTTCCTGTTGCTTCGTCTGCTGTGGACTCCCTGGATCTCCTACCCCTAAGGAGATACTGGTACTGGTCACCATACTCGACCTCTATGACTGTCCTCCTGCTTGTCCCACTTGCTACCCCTGCTGCTGGACTAATGAAACTTCTGCTGACTAATCGCTTGCAGGCATTTCTTGAGATCTTCTGAAAGCTCTAGCTTCCGTGAACTTTAGATCTTGTCTCACTACAATCTTCCTACTGCTAGGAATGTAGATCCTGTATGCCTTTGAGGTCTTGTTATACCCTACAACAAACCCCTTCTCTGCAGTCTGATCCAATTTACTGCGCTTTTCATTTGGTATGTGGTAGTAAGCCACACTCTCGAATATCCTCAAATGACTTACTTCAGGTTTCTTTCCTGTGAAGACACCCTCTGGCATTTTCTTCCTTAATGCTCTATGAGGTGTTTTGTTTTGAATGTACACCGTTGTGTTGCATGCCTTTGCCTATAAAAATCTAGGCAAATCCTGGTCATACATCATAGCCTTTGTAGCCCCAACTATTGTTTTGTTCTTTCGCTCCGCTACTCCATTCTGCTGAGGATTATATGTAGCTAACCATTCTCTTTTGATGCCTTCCTTTGTGCATAAGTCTGTGAAGTCTTTATCTGTGTACTCTCCACCATTATCTGAACGTAGCACCTTGATTTTTTTTTGTGTCGTGTTTTCTACGAGAGCCTTGAACTCTCTGAACCGATCAAATACCTCATTTGTGGTTTTTAAGAAATAGATCCAGGTCTTCCTGGAATGATCATCAATAAAGTTGATGAAATATTCACCACCTCTAAGAGCTCTCGTGGACATAGGACCGCAAATATCTGAGTGTATCATACTTTTCTTTGTGGTGGGCTGTGATGTTGATGATGTAGAACATTTTGCTTGATCTTGAAAATTTTCAGATGAAGTATCCAAGATATTCGTGACATGCATTTCTTCCTTCTGCATCTTCTTTGTCAGCGGTGATGGATTAACCTGATTTCTTTCAATTTCCCTTTTATCTGTATCGCTTTCATTCAACCACTTTTCAATGGAACAAATGACCTCCTCATAATAAGATGGAGCTTTCTTCAGCGAAGAGGGAGGCTTGTGATCTGTTAACGACTCTTTATTATCTAACTTGGGTTGGAACTTCTGTATATGTGATCTTTCCATTTTTTCTAACTTTTTCTGAATAGCAGTCATTTGATTAGAATGCTTAACTTCATAGCACTGTTTTCCTTGGCATGATTTTCTTCCATAGTCTTTATCACTTTATCATTATTCGCTTTCATGGCCATCAAGCAATTTTGCATAGAGTTCATTTCTTTGACATGATTATTATTTATGGTAATCAAATGATTTTGCATGGTAGTCATCATGGTTTCCATTTCCTTAGCAAGTTTTTATTATATAACCACCAACTTGCTCTGAAGAGTGATATGATTTTCTATTAAGTTTGCTTGATTAAGTTCCATATTAATAAGTTGAGCCCGGTTTACTACCATCTTCTTGATTACCCGTGCTTGATTCAGTTGCATATCCTTAACCATTTGAGTTAATTCCATGATAAGGTCATTTTTAGCTTCTTTAGTCTCCTTTACTTCATCCTTCTCTTTGACCTTTCTCTTATCTCCATAATTATCTTCAAAGGCATCAATGATTGATTGTAGAGAATCAAAAGTGTTATTGGGGAACTCAATGAACCAATACAAAGCATCATCACCTAAGGTGAGAATGAAAAGTTGCATCTTCACATCTTCATAGTCGGTATATGGGCGACAGTCGCTTATCCAAAGATTGACATTCTGAACATGAATCTCAGTAGTAATGGCTTTGTTACCTCGAAAATGGGGCACCTCATCGATGGCCATGCCAACTTGAGGAGGGAAATCATGTGGAGCTCCTAGAAAGTTAGTAATATCACAAGGAGAAAACAAGTCATTCATGATGACTTGCTTAAAGGGAAAATGAGGGGCCAAATGGATGCTAGAGAGAGAGAGATCCTTGCTCAAAAAAATCAAGAAATCCACATGAAGCGAGCTTCTAGCAGAAATTCTTGTAAGAAATGAAAGAAGTGGAGTCACCACTTGAACATGGAGCTAGCTCCAAGATCCAAAAGGCAAAAACCAAAAGGTTATTCAGGGAGAAACAGATGGATATCAGGGAGGGCTTCTTTTCTAAGAAATAATGGATAAATAAGTGGAGTCACCACCCAAACAAGAAACCAACTGAAATGTCCAGGTGCTATAGGTGCAGATGGAGAAGATGAAAGGATTAGTGAGAGGAAAAAGATAAGGTGATGAAAAAATGGAGTGATATAATGGCGCCATAAAATGTTGTCTCCCAATAGCAGGCTATGGGGGGTAGTCCCTATGGAAATGTGAAGATGAAAGACAAGTTGGCAACCAACAAGTCCAAGAGACACGATTGAGTGGCCTAGCTACTTGGTTAATTTTAGCAAGGTTAAAATATTGTATTAGATTGAATTATGAGACCAGTGCCTTATGGAGTCAACTTCTTGCTTATTACCAATTAAATGCCAAGTAACCAGATGGACAATCACTGCTTGCATGCTTCACTAACCTATGTGCTATGCAAATCCTAAGACTTAGGTGCGACGCAAGAATCTTGGTTACTTTTAATTATATGCCTATTCTAGGTATAACCTTCCTCTTAACTATTTTGGAATTAGTCTCTATAGTAAGTTGTTGGATGAAAGCCAATGGGAAGCAAGCAAAGGCTTGATTAACGATACCTCCCCGTGTGTTCCAACCACCTGATGCCTCCGACACTGCAAAGAATGTGGCTTTGATGACTGCAAGGTCACTGTGTAAACCACTAAAGAGGGTCTAAGTTCCTCAAGGTAAATTGAGAAAGAGTAGCCATAAGTATCTATCAACCAAGCTTATGCTTGGAGGCATGTTATCAATGCAACTAGACTTAGAAGGCAAATGCAAGATGGATTGAGTGATTATTACGGTAAGATTGTTTATGTTGCTTAAGTACTTAATTATGACTTGATCTTAAGTTATACGGCCAAGTACTTATCAATGAGATCACAATCTTAACCACAAGAAAATGTGTCAAGATACCAAGTGCCAAATAGATATCCACAATATACAATTATTCAACAATTACAGGATGTGCTCAAATCCTGTGATAACTTGTTCAATGATAATTGGAGCACTTAGAATAATTTGATTAATGCTTAACAAGATACCAATGATTATTAACACAAAATTATCAATGCTATTCAAGACAATGCCACAATGATTTTACTTGAAACAATTAGAGATCTCCAAAGATATTTTAACAAGATAAATCCCAATGTTTCTTAAATCCAATTACCAAGAGCTATTCAATTAGATTAGAAGCCTTTAAGTAGATATCACTTAGATGCCCAAAATATTGCAAAAATTGCTTAATGAAAATTTGAAATAAGATACTCCAATGCTTAAACCAAGAACACTTAGATCTTTAGATTCAATTCACTTAGGCGACCAAGATCATTAGATTATGATGTTAATGTGCTTTAGGGAGTGAGCCAATTAGTGCAAACTTGACAAGATTATGAGTAAGCTCAGAAAGGACAAGCAAGTGTTAGTTTTCTTATCGAATATTACCAATGTCAACAAGAACATTTAATAATGAAAACAAAATTTTTTCTTAAAACAAGGCATGAATCATTGAAAACACTTCAAGTTACTTATGTTCTAATTACTTTCCAATGAGCAACAAATAAGTGTATGACAACAATAAAATATGTACACTTAAAGCACTTGTAGATGCAAACTTGAGATGCCAATATGCAAGTGAAACAAGCTACTATCAAACCAATTTTAAAAATGCCAATATCTTAATGTATTAGGCCTTTTAATGATGCAAATGTCACTATTAGAAATCAGACTCCTATGCAGAGATGACAGTCATGAAAACTTGAAGATTTATGCCAAATGACAAATGCCCAAAATGCTTAAGTGACTTGTGAATATGTTATAGCATGTGCAAGTTCATTTTATGTCACTTAGATTGGCTTTTATCACTATTATGAATGTATTCGGAGAGATGAAGCAAATAGTAAGAGAAAATAGGGTTTAGAGGTCAAACCCGTGGTGTCTAGGCTTAGAAGAAACTTGCCCACTTGCCCAAATGTTCTTCCAATGACTATTGCACCTGAAAACACAAATTTGTAGCCTATTTTCTTTGCAAAACCACCAAGAATTAGCTCAAAAAATCAAATGCACCCACAGAGGCAAGGGAAGGGAAGAATGAGACAAGGGAAAGGCTAAGGAGAACATTAGAAGGCCTAGATAGGTCCGCGACTAAGGTCTTAGAGGCCCATAAGACCTCATGATAAGGAAGAAAATGCCAACTAGGGCCTGCGCTGAGGTAAGAGGAGCCCAATAAGGGATGCAACTCTAGGGAGGAGCCTCAATGGGCTCACGACATGCCCAATAGGGCTGTCGTTTGACTTGAATGGAACGTCGAGAGGCCTTCAATGGCTAGTGAAGGGGAGGAGAGAGGAGATGAGGGGTAACAGAGGGATAAGGAGGGAAGGAAAGGCAGGATGGAGGAAAGAGAATGAGGGATGAGAGGCTAGGAAGGCCCATGGTAGGCCTAGGAGGGAGGTCGAGAGGGTTTCAAGGGGTCCCAAGCCCACGACTAAGCTTGAAAGGCTTGATGTTCAGCCTGGAGGCCTAAAAAATTTGAATCCCTTGCCAAAAATCTGAATTTGCTTCAGATCTTCAATATTACTACAAAATTCTTTAGTAGCTGACCTCGTAAAAAATTCAGAGGCTAGATCATCTTACCCTCAAGGGCCTAGATCTAGCTCTAATCCAACAAATTGTCTTTGATCTCACCTGAACACATATATTTACAATTGCCCAAAACCCCAATATATGCAAAAATTCAAAATCCCAAAATCGCAAAAAAACCCCAGCCACAAAACAAGGGTTAGAATATAAAATAATTTACAAAAATAATTATACAAAATATACACAAATGTGCAATGCTTAGAGATATTTTGAAGAATAAAATATTTGTATATATTGATAATGGCTAGATGTATTTCAAAATATAAATATTAAACCACAGCCTTAGCGAAGGTAGAATATCACATAAATATTCAGAATCTAAATATAGTCAGCGTGTGCCCACATTTTGTGAACTTGGAGCCCAAGGACTCGGGAACCTACAAACTCTATATATTTTCTCAAGCAGAAATTGTTAGAACATACAATGAGTCGGATCACCTAAGATAAGCCCAAAACTTACCAATAGAATGTTCCTATCATCTACAATGTAATAATGATTTAATTAATATTTAAAACACAATATAGGAATGCACAAACCCATCACATACCACAAATTAGAGAGACAAAGACACCATGAATTGCACCCCAAAGTCTTTTACTATGATGATCAAAACGTTCCCAACGGGACAATGGCTTTACACCAACTTTTACAAAGTTACACAAGAGTAGAGCTCCATATCAAGTTGAAAATAGAAGCCAAATGTCTTCTATCTATAGAGAAATTCCTCCAAGTGGAAAATGACAGCTATGTGGCTTGATCCCCGTCAAAATAATTTCGGCCATCGATAAATTTTTTATGATCTTTTAATCTCTGTTGTCGAAAATACTTATTTTTGATGAATTTTCGAATTTCTCATTAAAACCATTTTTTATTAGCTCAAAAAATAATTAGTTTGAGCTAATTTCCTCAAAAAATTGACTTTGACTTACAAGGTCCAAGGGTCCAATTTTTCTTGAAATATTCAATATTCCCTTGGTGGGGGACCTCCAAAAAATAATTTCTTTTAGATCCACGATTTTTTCCACTTGGAGAATTTAATTTCTCTAACATTTTAATTTTTGACATTAAGTAATTAATTTTGTGGCTTAGGATTTTATTTTTATTTTTGTCAGAAAAATTAATTAATTGACTTATGAGGGGATTAATTATTTCTTCCACCCTCAAATATTTTAGCCATGGTGTCTGAGTATGAAGGACCATGCACTAAAATATTTTTTACATAAGATTTTACAAATTCAACCCTCAAAGTGGGAATACCTGTTCGTTATAGACCCTCAAAATACTTACCCAATTCTGTGACATAATATGATATTGTAGACCAAGTGATTTGTAATAAAATAATTTATCCAATTAGCTTAAATTATTCCCAAATCACTTCAACAATAGACTCGACTAAAACACTAGGACTCACCTAAGACTTTGACGATAAATTCCAGCTTAGCTTTGGGGTGATATTGGAGGGAAAAACTCTGCTGATCCTCCGTGTTTAGAAACACAGATGAATCAATGAGATGAAAAACCTCCTATGATGAAATTTGTCACCAAAATCATAGGCTTACATAGGTTGTTACATAATAAAACTGTCGTACTAGTATCATTTACATTATAATTTTGCAGTATGGGTTTACAATGACATAGAACAGACCGCTGGTTAATGATTTTGACTTTGAAAAATTTCTTCAAGCTTCTGGACCCTGTTTCTTTGGAATGTTGAAAAAATGGGTGCAAGGCTCCATGTGGAGACACGTTTCTTCAATGGAGCAACGTGAGAATCCAAAATCTTGCAACCAAGAAAAAAAAGTCCATCAAATAGATATACATTCAAAATTGAAATCATCATGCGTACATAGAATATCTGTTGGAATAGAAAAATCTACTTTAGCAAACTGAAATATAAAGATACGAAACATAGGTGCGTAAAATAAAACTAACTAATGACATAAATTAAAAAAAGAGTAGGGTTAGAGATACTATACAAAAGATGCCCCATGGTATCAGATGTCATCGGTGTGGCACAATTTGGAACATCTGCTTGCTGACAGACAAGTCAATAGGTTGTTTATCAGATGTCCCCTGTTCAAACTTGACCTTTAAGGTTAATGTAAATGCTCATCACTCTGCTGCATCTCTCTGTCAATCTGAAGCCTTCTTCTTTTTTTGCTTGGAAGATAGGATGAAAGACGAGGTGAGGAAAAGTGATAGACTGGCTGAATGAATTTTTGCCTCATATAGCGGTGGATGATCCTATGGTACAACTTCTTCGCCATTTTCCAGTTTCTTTGCAACTTTGACATGGTATATTCTTTCTACTTCCTTGTATAATCTAACCATACCAACAACTGCTACGAGAATAGTGGCATACGATAAATCCATCTGAATACATCCCCCTAGACACGCTGCAAAATTCCGTGTGAGGATCATACCCCATACATCAGGTACATCAATGATAGCTATGCCCATGGTGATGTGTTTGTATGGATAGTTAGCTAAGTGTTACACCGGACAAATCCCTCTTGTGGACAAGAGCGATCTCCCTAGATCCTTGGCGAAAACTAGAAACAAGCAAGACAATTGAACTGACTCTTTTCCTAAGTTGTACTTGTTTGAATTATAAGAATTAAAGCTAATGGATGAGCCTCTTACCTATTTCACGAAATGCTCAATGAAGATCCCTTGTTGTGACTTGATGCAACTCTTCAATGCTGGACAAGATCTGCAACCATAAACCATAAAAGGATCAAAAGCATATGCGATATAATAATCCAAACAAAACTTAACCTAATAATCAAGGAGATTAGGAATTGAATTTTCCTTAATAAACATTGTTTTTTAAACAATTATAAACCATTCATCATTCCAATAAGCCAAATCAATGGGAGAAAGTGTTCATTTGTATTAATCAAAGATAAAGAGAAGCCTTACAACCTTCACTTTGATGTCATGAGGTTCCTCCCAAATGCCGTCAATCTCCTCCTTAGATGACAAGCTTTCCAATCTCAAAGTAGTAGCATAAGTTTATCTTCTCTGAGTTCTTATCTCGTCAATACCTCTACCCTCTATTCATTTTATAGGCCAAGAGGAAGAAGTTTCAAATCCAAAAAAGGAGGGTGTGATCCCCTAATTGACGGATTAGGTTTCCTTGAGGAAAGGGATTAAGATACATCATCCGAGGGTTATATAGTTCGAATAGTCATCACTTGGAAGCTTTCAATTGGGAAATATTCAACCAACTATATTTCCAGAATGTACTTTTTATTTTTACTTTCTTGAATTCACCTGCACAGGTTTATAGTGGTAGACAATGCACATCTCTACGGTGTCCTCAGAGTTAATTCTAGCGAATGTGCAGGAAAAGCTAGGATTATTAGCGCAGGTGAAACTTGACAAGGTGTGACAACTATTATTCCCAAATTTCTCATCTCCTTCAAGATATTTTTGGTTGTTTGACTGGAGTTCAATCAAACATGTTCACAGATGGTAAAAAGACCCATATATTGATCAAGTGTCATGGCGACAAATTGACATGTAATCATAAGGATACGTGTAAGTCTTTGACCACACTAAAGACTTCAACCTTTCTAGAATCCATTGAGAAAATGTTATGATAAGGCCTAGAAATCCTTAAGTTCAACTAATCCATAACCATTTTAGTCATAACATTCATTGAGGCACCGGAATCAAGCAGACAATTATGAAGAAGACGATCATTAATATCCAAGGTTAAGAAGAAAGGCTGATGATTTTCATTAGTCATGTAGTAGTTTAAATCCTTGAACTTAATTTCTTCATCCTTAGGATTGCTATTGATATTACCTTGTTGAACCATACCCAAAGCTTTGAAGAATGATGCCCGTTGAGATGGAATTTTTAGAAGTTCAAGCACTGGGACAAACATCTTAATACTATTAATCCATGCGACCCAATCTACCTTTAATCCTGACTTATATATTTCAGAGGCAACCTGTTTATTTTGACTTTGCTCTTTTCCTTTTCTTGGATAAGTATAACCGTTACTTTTTTGCAATTTCCAAAATCTGCTCCTAAGATGGCTTTTCACCATACATTTGTGTGGGAGGATCCTTTTCATCATTGAAGTTATTGATGGTGAAGGCTGATGAAATCATGTCTGTGCAACGACCATCCTTGGAAGAGCTTTGACCAAGATTTTTATTTTTTCATTTGCTGCTTCATCCAAGATTTTTCTAGCTAAGGCACATGCACTTTCTTCATGAAAAATTTAACATGGTCTGCAAAATGGGATTGGCTGATCAACAACATTGGCGGACTCAAGTGGAGTAGGAGGTCTCTGATCATTAGGATGATTCCTTCTTGGCTAGGCTGCATATTCTGAGCTTGATTTCTTTCCATCTGAACCAACCTAGACTGCATGGCACTCATTTCTCGAGTCTAGTCAAGTCTCATCTCCTTAATTATTTGAGTTAATTCTTTAATTGGATCGTGCTCTACCTCCTTAATTTCTTTTCCTTTACTTTTAACTGGACCTCTGTCGAAAGCATGAATCTCTGATTTACCTGAAGCTTTTTTTATCCTTTTCTAATTCTTCAGCAGTATTCTAAGCAACAACTAGAGTAACAGGTTTGGCACGTCTTATCTCATATTGAGTGTCGATATTAAATTCTTCAAGATATTGTTCTAACATCATTTTATCAAGCGGCTTGTAATCTTGAGTCATATCTTTTAGAGTACCATTAAATCGTTGATTGAAATCCTCAACCGTTTCATTCTCTATTTCTTAATAGTATTAAGCTCTTTGACCAAGTATTTTCCTTCTCTTTTATCTCATAATTTATCTTTGAATGCATCAGTGAGGGCTCGCAGAGAGTCGAAAGCATTATCTGCTTTGTCATGAAACTAGTATAATGCATTATCTTCTAATGAAAGGACAAATAACTTCATTCTGACATCTTCATGATTGTATGCAGTTGCATGGGCATATCTCTGTATAAAAGAGTTGAACTTCTTTATATGAGCATCAACATTGACTGCATTATTCCCCTGGAAAGTTGGAAGCTTGTTTATAGCAGAGTCATCTGGAAGATCGTGATGATATCCTTGAATATTGGTAAAGCTGCAAGGCCTATAATAATCCATGGATTCTTGATAGAGAGGATTAATGAAAAGCAAATGGATATCAGGGAAGGCTTCTTGTCCGAGAAAAATTAAATGCTCTATAGAATGTAATTTGTTTAACTGAGCTCTTAGAGCCTTTTCAGGATCAGGAGTGGGGTTAATCAAGCTACCAAGGTTCCTTCTAGAGTACGCTCTTGTGAATGGATGAATAAGTGGAGTCACCACCCAAACAAGAAACCAACCTAAATGTCAAGGTGCTAAAGGTGCGGATAAACAAGATGAAAGGATTAGTGGGATGCAAAAATTTAAGGTGATGAAAAGATGAAGAGATATCAATGGTGCTAGAAAATGTTGTGGCGTTTCCAGCGAAATGAAAGGATAAAATATCATAAAATGAGATGATAAGAAAGGACGATAAGATGATAGAGTGTCGTTGAAGTGCTGAGAACAAGATAAACTTATCCTCGGCAACGACGCTAAAAAATGTTGTGGCTCTCCCGACTCAAATGAAAAGTTAAAAGATGAAGGATAGAAATGGAAGAAATGTTGAGACACCGACAACAAGAAACTTGTCCCCGACAATGGTGCCAAAAAATGTTGTTGCTCAGATTGTACAGGAACTGCGACAATGACTCAGGTCGGGGGCTGTAACCCTGATCCCTGACCTTTCCATTCTAGCTATCTCCAACATCAGGCTATGGGGGGTAGTCCCTATGGAAATTTGAAGATGAAAGACAAGTTGGCAACCAACAAGTCCGGGAGACATGATTGAGCGAGCTAGCTACTTGGTTAATTTTAGCAAGGTTAAAAGATTATATTAGATTTAATTATGAGGCCAGTGCTTTATGGAGTCAACTTCTTGTTTATTACCAATTAAATGCCAAGTAACTGGATGGATAATCGCTGCTTGAATGCTTCACTAACCTATGTGATATGCAAATCCTAAGACCTAGGTGTGATGCAAGAATCTTGGTTACTTTTAATTATATGCATATTCTAGGTATAATCGTCCTCTTAACTATTTTGGAATTACCGTCTAGAGTAGGTTGTGGGATGGAAGCCAAGAGGAAGCAAGCAAAGGCTTAATTAACGATACCTCCTCCTGTGTTCCAACCACCTGATGCCTCCGGTGCTGCAGAGATTGTGGCTTTAACGACTGCAAGGTCACTGTGTTAACCGTTAAAGAGGGTCTAAGTTCCTCAAGCTAAATTGAGAAAGGGGTCTAAGTTCCTCAAGCTAAATTGAGAAAGGGTTGGTCCTAAGTATCTCTCAACAAAGCGTATGCTTGGAGGTACGTTATTAATGCAACTAGACTTAGAATGCAAATGCAAGATGGATTGAGTGATTCTTACGGTAAGATTGTTTAAGTTACTTAAGTACTTAATTATGACTTGATCTTAAGTTATACCACCAAGTACTTATCAATGAGATCACAAGCTTAACCACAAGAAAATGTGCCAAGTTACCAAGTGCCAAATAGATATCCACAATATTCAATTATTCAACAATTACGGGATGTGCTCAAATCCCGTAATAACTTGTTCAATGATAATTGGCGCACTTAGAATAATTTGATTAATGCTTAACAAGATCAATTAATTAACTCTCATTAATTAACCAGTTTTCCTAAGTTTAGACTTAGGAAACATTTAAAAATTGGTTAATAATATAATTAAGTCATTCTAGGTGGAATTTCCAGAAACAATTTTTGGGTTTTGGAGATCTCATGCAGTCTAGCCTCTCCACCAAATTTCGTGGCTAGAACACATCCCATGGTATAGAAACTAACACCCCCTCTTAGCGAGTACTGTGTTCTCTCTAGTGTTGCACATCTTGTCACAACCCCCTGTCTCTATATCACCTAATGTCACGTTGCTGATGTCTAGCCATACTGCCCACCAACCATTGTGCAACTCTGATGTTGCATTTGTGCTACCACTGACACTGCCATACTGCTGCCAACTTTGCATCTGCACTGCAACTCCCTCTCATCTATTGATGCTGCTACTGCAACTACTACAACTAAGAAGCATTTGAAATATTGAATCTGTTGAAATTTTTAAGTCTGATGCATCAGAAATCCCTATTGCATTGTCTGGTTTATTATCTCCTACTTGTTCTTTCCATTAACAAGTTATTTATAAACATAAATACCAAAATAAACACAAATGCAGCCTTAACACATATACAGATCAACAATTGAAATAACTGAGACAATCACATAAGGGACACCATTATTTTTGGACAATCGTCCCTGGAAAAACCCAATGTGGGAAAACCGACGCAACAAATATGAGGGTTTTATTATTATGCAATTTTCTGAATACAACTAGGGTGCCAGAAAGGGCTCACCCTTCAGAGATTTTCCTTGGCAGAAGTACCTCTCCTCCGAGACAGATATTTCGGCTGATCAGAAACCAGATGATTGATCCCACAACAACTTTGACAGTTCCTTAGCTAGACAGCGAAAGCTGCTCCGAGCTTCTCTCTGGAACCGCGTCACCCTCTACGGCTCTGCATCTGCCTCTGCCTCTTAGCTCCCAGTCTGCCCCACAAAAATTTTCTTAGCACTGCCTGTTCAACCCAGCGTTAGCTTTGCTAGCCTCCGCACAGCTTCTGCTGCCTTTGCGTCAGCCTCTTGGCCTTTTGCGTCAGCCTCTTGGCCCTCTGCGTCAACCTTCCTTGGCTCTGCATTGTCTCTCCGACACTTTCTCTGCTTCTCTGATATGTATTCTTGACCTTCTGCCGAACTGCCCCTCGTTGCAACAGATCACTAACTCGATTTCTCAGCAAACCTTGCCCCAAAAAATCGAATTCTTGACAAACTTGGTGTATCCCCAACTGACCCTCAAGCCTCCTCTTATACTTTTCCTGTTGACGATTCAACGACTGAGATTAAGTCCCTAGTCAACGGCTAAGATTAGGTCTGACTTGATCCTCATTATTTAGAATTTTCTCACCCATGTTATATTAATACACATTAATATTTTAATTTTCCTAAGTTTATACTTAGGAAATCCATTAAAAATATTAATTATTTTAATATCTTTCCATCGGGTGGAATTTCCCCAAACGATTTTTGGGTCTTGGAGATTTCATGTGCCTTAGCCTCCCCACCAATTTTCATGGCTATAGCACATCCGATGCTACAAAAAATCAACAGTCCCTCTTAGTGAGGAATGTGCTCTAGTAATGTTTCACCATAGAAACATCAAACTGATCGTCCGCATCAGTACCTATGCTGATGCTTGGCCTACTGCCTCACAGCCCCTGCACTGTTGCTTACTGTACTACTTTCCATGACACTGCCACTACCATTGCTACATCTGTGCTGCAACTCCTTCTCAACATGCTGCCTCATGCTACCCATAACACTACCATTGCTAACTGCTGCACTACAACTCAGTTACTGAGAAGTAAGTAACTGACTTCATCCAAATACTGACACGCTGGTCAGTCTAGAAGCCTCGTGATGCTGAAGCTACCTCTGCTGCTATCCTGTGCTCCCTCTGCTGCCAATGTGCTGCTGCAACCTCTTCTGTGCCTCTCGCACTGCTGCAACCTCCACTACACTGCTACAGAGTTCTGCACTCAAGCATTGCTTTGTCGTTCCATCACACCTTGCTCCACCCGACACTTGTCATCATGCTACTATCCTTAAGGGCTCCCGTAGCTGGATGTGATCCAAGAGTTTGGGTACCTTAAGGATCCTGCCCCTAGCATGTAGTCCTCCTGACTACAACTCGATGTCTCCCCACCTCTTCTCTAGAGGTGCATGAGCACTCATGGCACAATCGTCATTAGTCTCGACCTCTTTCTCTGCCTTAGCTGGAGCTTCCTTTGAATTGAAAGCCTCTCCCTTGTTTTTCTACCTGGGACACTGAGATGCAAATGTCCTAGCTCCCACACAATGGAAGCACTTAACCTTGGAGATGTCCTTCTTCTTCCTCTTCTCTTGCTGTCCTGTAGATGGTAGAGCTTCATCCTCCTCCTCCTCTTTCTTGACTCGATCTCCCTTACCACTACTCCCACCTTGGTCAACCTCCTGATCTCTTCTTATCGAAGAGCTGCCCACATCTCCTCCCAACTGGGAAGAGTAGCCCCACCCAAAATAATCTGGACAAATGTCTCCAACTTTTCAGAGACTGCATTTAGGGCAGTCCTGAACATAAACTCTTGATTCGGTGTAGACCCCATGGAGGTAAGCTAGTCGGGAATCTCCTACAACTTGAGAAGGAGTGGATCTATCTGCTCTCCCTTCTGCATCTGATATGACTGCAACTGATTCTCCAATAGCACCTTCCGCTGCACGAAAGTTCCCTGATATAAGGTCGTCAAAGTGTCCCACATCTTCTTTGCTGTGTTCTTCTCAACAATATGTGATATGATGACCCTGTTAAGGATCATGCACTTTGCCCTTGCTTGGGCATCCTCATACTTCTTGTTCTCAGCTAGGTCAACTAGGATAGCCACGGTTTTCAAGGCATAGTCCTTGATGCAATGTCGATCCAGGACTGCCAGGATCGTGGCCTTCCAGATGACAAAGTTGGAAGCCCTGTCCAACCTATCTTGATCCCTAGTCCGTTCACTGTGATTTCAGCTCCTCCTCTCGACTCCCTCT
>APFE030520302.1:0-45563 GCA_000404065.3 Pinus taeda
AATGAAATGAAGTATTATTTCCACTGCATCTCTTTATTTATGGTTATCACATCTCTGTATTTATGGTTATCTCTGTAATCTATTGCGTTCCTGTTTAAATCCGGATCACCCAACGGAGAGAAAATCCACCTCTTGTCTTTACTTTATATCCCATCATTCATCGGCAAGGATTCCTAGGACCACCAAGGCACACAATCTCGCTTTACCGCAACCCACAGTCTGTTTCAAGGGTTACTAGGCCAGTGGCTTCATGCATCCTCAGTCTGGTTCAGGGACCACTACCACTATGTGTTTGTGAATTTGGAGATCCACTCCACTCAGCTTCGAATCCAATCTGTTCACCCCCACAAAACACATGAGAGAACCCATCTCATTATAGCTATCAGGAAATGGCAAGGCTAGGATGAAAATGTTGTCACATCTAGCAAAACCCATGTCATTGTAGAAAAGAAACACATGCAATTCCAGGCATGCCAAATCTAGCAAGGAAAATACACATGCAAGTTGATACCTGCAATGAAGCCTATTATAGCTACTTGATCCTGCCTTTCCCTTCTTAATCTTTACATCCTCTAGCCTTCTTTGCCTTTCTTTCTCCAATTCCAAATTTCTCCAAGAAAACTCTAATTGTCCAAGAGTATGAGAGAGAGAGAATAATGAGAGAGCTCCAAAGCTAAACTGACCAAGTCCTACCCAGTGATCTTCAGAAGCCTTTTTATCAATGAGGCCTCTATTTTCTTCATTTCCCATCATTTTCCTTCAATTTCCTCCTCACATGCAACATGTGACATTTCACCTTTCGTTTCTCTTAATTTCTATTATTTTCATAAATAAATGTGCCAAAATATCTTTTTTCATCTTTAATGCCTTAGCGATTGCCTTTTCCAATTTCCTTAGCCATAAACAACCAAATTAACACCCCTTAGAATGTATTTCCCACCATTAAGCTTGGAATATGTGTCCCATCATCCATGGCATTTATATATTTTTACATGGAATTTTCACCAGGGCTGTTACAGAAACCCACTCATGAATCTTTGGATCTTATCCTTCTCATCCTTGAGATAAGGAACATATCTCAACAACTCTAAGAACTTGCTAGTTTACTCATCATTTGTCATAGAACCCATTTGTAGGTCATAAAACTCCTTCGATTTATCATCATAGTACCTCTATGAAAAGTAATTATTCTTTAAGAGTCTCTCAAACTCATCCCAATTAAACTCTTCTTCTCAAATTCCCTTGACATTCTTCACATCTTCCCACCAAATATATACTTTCCCTTTCAAACTGAAGGTGGTTATCTTGGCTTTCATTTTCTCTGATAGCTATGGAATATGAAGAATTTCTACATCCCAAGTAGCCATGCCTTTGCATCTTATGTTTTCTTCATCTCTCCATGAAATGTATGTGGTTTTAATTTATTGAACTCCTCAAGTACGTACTCACCAATATTATAAGGATGATGATGGTGATGACCGTGATGATGTCTCCTAGATGATGAAATAGAATGATTCCCATACATACCAAACCTCTAACTGTGTCCCCTCTATCCAACATGTGTCTAGACCGACACCTACTACCATAGGATCCATTTGTTTTATCTTCATGTTCTTGACTGATTCTCATCTGTCCATGTTTCTACAACTCTGAAAAGCTCTGAAGGATTGCTGCACTAACCTCTACCTTCTTCCCCTGAGCCCTTGCAAGTCTTTCCTGAGCCTCAACCAACCTATAATTTTTTGCTTTGCAACTTCTAATCTCTACCCTCAAGCTCCTCAATGTATGTACTACACTAGGAGAATACTCTTCTCCTTGCTTCCCAACTGATTTGTACAGAGAGTCACAAGAATTGTAGTCTACCATTTTTCTGATCATCTTTGATTCTCTTCTTCCTGTAAGTGTACCATATAAAATAAACCAAATAGATACCAAGATGAAATCCATACCTCAATGATGTTCAAGGGAGGATTATCTCATCTATAAGAAAATTCCACGTTAGCATGTACATGTATAATCATAAGCATATCCATATAATCAACATATCAACACATGAACATAACAACATAAAAACATCATTCACAACCATACCAACTGTATACTATTACCCCATGCATCAAAACCATAACCTTGAAAACATTAGACTTTACCACAAGAGAGAGCAACCCACTCTGATACCACCCTGTAACCGCCTCCTCCCACATTTACCCACTTTCGTCAGTTTACCCGAGGTAAACATGCGCTGAGGGTTACTATGATAAGACTCAACCTCCTATATGACCTTATGGAAATGGAGTTGACAACTTGAGACCTTACTAACTTGCCTCAGGTTGTAGAGGACCTCTAGGAGAAACCAAACCCCTCCAGAGATCCAACCCCTGATATAACTCTCTTTTTTCATTGACCTAAAGCCCCAGTTGCTGCGTTGCCAAGGCACACTAGCAATTATTGCCCTACAGTCCCTCCCATAGGCGTGTCTACTAATGACTGTGGAATTTTCTGCTCGGTTCTCTATTAATGACCCTAAATTTTGAACCATTTTTTAGGGCCAGGACTCAGGCCTTTGCCTAGAACTTAATGAAACTTAAAGAGATTATACATGACATAGAAACAATGCTTGTAAACCAAAACAGAAACCAAGACTTGACCTGAACTTCCCCAACTGGAGCTAGCATTCTATCAAACACTTAGTAATCATGCAACCTACAGGTCATGAATGTAAGTCTGAACATAAAGAGTTGAAACTTATCTAAGGTTTAGCAAGAAGGATCACTGTCTTCTCACATTAGATGTCATAACATCAATTAGGTCATTCAGTCACAAACATGGAAAGAGCCATGACTAAGAACTATCAAATAACCATTCTTATAAATAGAATATAACCATATAAATAGAAATGAGAGAACAACCATTAAATCCACATAATAACAAGTACTTTTACTCATCAAAAGCAAGATAAACTTAACTCTTATTAAACATAGGAAAAATCCAACTAGGTTCGGAATTTCCATGTACCAGTCGACCATAAATTAGCTAAATCAAATCTTTCTTTCATCCAATAATCCTTGTGCTATATTCCAAGCATGAATGTGGGATCCCATGGGATAAACCAATCCATAACAACCAAGGGAATCCATTGGTTAAACCACCTCCACCCTCACCATATCATGATCTCACCTAAAATTGTGTCAAGCTCACAAAACCAAAATGAGCTTGGATGCCTCAGAATTTCTTCTCCAATATCTTGAGTAATTTTCTTGTCTCCACCCTCAGGATTTACCATGTATCCTGCCATTACCGGTTAAGGGATTCCTATGCCTTTGGGAATTTTCCTGAGACCACCTCACCCAGATCCAAAATCTTTCAGAAATCCAAAACTCAAACCGATAAAAGTTCCATCACACCATGGCTATCTAGAAATGGAAAGGAAAGGTTAAAATCCACAATTGAAACGTGATAAAATCCATGCCAATGATAGCAGAAGAACCAAATACCAACATGCACATATTTGACATGTCAAAACCGGCTAGGAAATCATACATGCAACCTGTTACCTGCAAGTATTCTTGTTGAAGTTGCTTCCTTGCTTGATCCTTGCTTTCCTTTTCTTTCCTCGTCCTTCCTTTGGTTTCTTTCTTTCCTTCTCCCTTTGGTGCTCTTCTCCTCTCTGAGACTAAATCCAAAATTGAACTGACAAAAAAGCCTACCAATTTATGCTCTGATGTATTTTTATTATTCATGCCTCTAATTTTCTTTATTTTTCCATCATTTTCCTTCATTTTTCTCCTCACATGCAAAATCTAACCTTTTAACTCCCTTTCCTCCTATTTTCATTTATTTTCATAAATAAAGTGCTAATAATACCTTTTTGCCTTTTCAAAACCTTTTTGTCAATTTCCCTTAGCCATAAACACAACAAGTGATGCACACTAGGATATTTTTCTCAACATTTATCTTGGAATAAGTGTCCTTACCGTGGTATTATTCTTCCTTTATTAATTTTTATTACATGAACTTTTAACCCGAGTCTGTTACAATTCTGTCAAAAAATTTCCAATAAAAATGGGATCTTTGTCACATACAATATTATTTTGGTTTCCATGTATCTTTTGAATTATTTCCATAAATGCAGTAGCAATTGTACTCGCTTTGAAAGGATGAGATATTGCACAAAAGTGTGCATACTTCGTAATTTTATCAACTATCGCCATGATGACACTCTTTCCTTCAAACTTGAGTAAACTTGTGATAAAATCCATTGAGACCTCCTCCCAACATGACTTGGAATGGCTAAAGGTTATCATAGACCTAGGGTTTTAATTGTCTCAACTTTATGTTTTTGGAAAACCAAACATTATGCCACAAACTTCTGAATATCATATTTAAGGCCATCCAAAAAAGAAAATCTTCACCTAGTAGTAAGTTTAAAAAAATCATGATTTCTCTCCTAAAGGAGAGGTGTGAAATTCCAAAAGAATATTTTCTTTGACTTGGGAGTTCTTACATACGATTTAAGCAATCTTTGTACCATAATGAATCATTTTTCCAGATAAATGTATTAGATGTATTAGGATCTTGCTGCAAATTTTGGATAAGTGTCCACACCTATTCATAATTCTTCCATTCATTTATTGCTTCAGTTATCCAACCAGGTTGGATAATATAAATGGCATAGAGAAATGTTTATGCATCACCATCTCTTCTTGAGAGTGCATCTGCAACATGATTTTGCTTCCCTTTTTTGTATATGATTTCAAAAGCACACCCCAACACCTTTGTGACTCATTTTTGCTGCTTTTTTGAAGATAATCTTTGGTCCAAAAAGTATTTAAGACTATCATGAGCTTTTTTTACCTTGAAGTTTCTTCCCATTAGGTAAGAGATCCACGTCTTCAGGGCATGTAGTATTGCTTGCATTTCCTTCTCATAAATAGGTTTGTGTAAATACTTTCCTTTGTTTGGATGAAATTGAAAAGTAATATGTCTTCCTTCTTGCATTAAAACAACACCAATTCCATCTCTTGAGGCATCACACTCCACAATAAAGGTTTTTGTGAGGTCTAGTGTAGCTAAGACTGGAGCTTGGAACATTGCCTCTTTAAGATGTTCAAAGACCTTACTTTCTTCTTGAGTTCAAAAAAATATATCTTCTTCAGTAATGGTGTTAGAGGTGTTTCTATTTTCCCATAAGTCTTAATAAACTTGTAATAATACCTTGTCAACCTGATAAATCCTTAAAGATGCTTTAGGGTTGTGGGGGTTTTACATTCCTTGATGGATTTAATTTTGTTAGGGTCTCCCTTAACACCCACATTAGATATAATATGACCCAAATATTCCACCTCTTGTACCTCAAAGAAATATTTGGAGGATTTTGTATACAATTATTCCTACTCCAATAGTTTAAGAACCCTATCAACATGTTGAACGTGATCTTTCCAAGACTTGTTGTAGTTTAGTATATCGACAAAAAATACTAACACATATTTTCTAAGAAATGGTTTGAAAGTGGAATTCATCAAACTTTGAAATGTGGAAGGAGCATTAGTAAGGCCAAAAGGCATGCCAAAAAAAATATAATGGCCTTCATGGGATCTGAATGTTATTTTTGGAATGTATTTTGTCTTCATTCTAATTTGATGATATCTCGAACAAAGATTCAACTTAGTGAATTAAATTTATCCACGTAATTCATCCAAAAATTCATTAATGACAGGAATAGGAAATTTATATTTAATAGTGAGCTTATTGAACTCTCTATAATATGGACGCATACACCATGATCCATCCTTCTTGAATAGCAATACTATTGGAGAAGAGAGAACTTTGGCTAGGTTGAGTTATACACACCTCTAGCATTTCTGAACCATACATTCAATTTCACTCTTTTGGGCATACGGATATATAAAAGGTTTGATGTTTGGTTGAATACTTCCTAGAATCAAGTGAATAGCATGATAATGATCATGAAGAGTTGGGAACCCTTTGGGAGTCTCAAATATGTTGGAATAATTGTCTAGGACTCTTTGGAGGTTTGAAGAAATGGATGAATTTTATGTTTGAACATTGAGTGAGCATAATTGTGAAATTACACCTCTTTTTTCTTTCTTCAAAATATTTGGCATGTCATTAGAGTCGATTATCTTCCCCAGTTTCCCTTTGAAATCCCTTAATTCAATTTCCATTCCTTCCCAAAAAAATTCAAGAAAAGTTCTCAAAAATTAAAAGCCATTGTCCCCAAATATTGTAACCATTGGACTCCTAATACAACATCAACACCACCCATTGGAATGTAAATCATTGGAATATTAAATATATATTCCCCCATGGTTAGCTTGGTATTATGGTACTTCCATGATAAATGTATAGTTCCTTCATTTGCAACCATCACTTGAATCTCTAGTGTTGGATAAAGAAAGCAAATCAAATCCTTATCTATCTTAAAATGAATAAAAGTATGGGTACTACTTGAATAAATCAATACTATTATGTTTTTCCTCTTGATATATCCTTTTATCTTGAGAGTTTGAGGAGTGGTAATTCCTATCAATGAATTACAAGATATTGTTATACTCATTTTTTGTTTCTCTAGGTTGGTTCCTAGTGTATATCCTCTTATTTTGATGTGTCTTGTTCCTTTTCTTCCTCCTCTTCACAATCTATGTAAAATAATTTCTTCTCAACACACTTATGACTTTTAGTGTATTTGTTATCACAACTATAAAAAGGCCCTTTTGCTCCTTTTTCCTCTAGTTTTTATGGTGTCAACATTGTAGGTTGTGGGAAGCTAGGAGCAACACTTCCATCTTTAGAGTTGTGAGTGGGATACTTCCTTGTTGCCATAATTTTTCTTTGAAGTTTTATTGCAACCCTGAATTCATTTTCTAATGAATTGGGTTCCAAAACGTGAATATCATGTTGGAGGTCATCCTTTAAAGTCCCCATGAAAACATCAATGATATGCTGCTCGAGAATATTTAGTACATTGATATTCAATATTTGGAAGTCCTCAATGTGCTTCACCACATGACCCTTTTTTTGAGATTTATCAATTGGATAAAGAAGGTATTTCTCATTGTATCCTCATAATGTGTTATCAATTCCTCCGTAAAAATTGTCCTAGTGAAAATTGATTTACAAGAAAAAATCCATCGATGCCACACAAAATAATTGGATTCTAGATATAAAGATATAATGCGTACCTTTTGTGTGTTTGGCACATCATGTAGATCAAAGAATTTCTCCATCTATAGTATCCATGTTATTTGATCCTTGCCATCAAACTTCCTCATATGGATATTTGGAATATGGTTGATAATCAACCCTGAGTTAGAGTCTCTAAAATCATGATTCACATTCCTTTTTTTCTCATCATGATTTTCATGGACTACCTTCTCACCATTAGGAAGCATTTCTTATAGAAACTTTGTCAAACTTTCTGTCGAACATTCTGTTTCTACTTTTAAACCGTCCTTCAAACCTTCCACAACCCTTTTTATTTTTCCTTCTAAACCATCCATGTTCCCTTTTAAACCATCCATATTAAGATTCATCAACGCTTCTAATTCATTTTTGGTTACTCTTTGCAAGAGAAAAATTTGATGCACATGGTCTCGTAATTTTGGTATATCATGTTGCATTTCTTCATCTTATTCATGTGTCACAGTAGATATTTTTGTTGGCTTACTAGGTGTATCCATTTTTTTGTTTCGAGGGATTTTATAGCCAAATAATGATATATATGCTTCAATACGCCCTTTGAGTAACTTCAAACTGATTTTTCAAACAACTGTTATGCAAGTTTAAAAAAAAATACACACTTTTTCTTGATTTTAGGAGCTCGATCTTGAAATTGTTTTATGTTTGTAATTTAAGCTCTCCAAAGCCTGAAATTTCATTCTATGGTAACCCTGTGTGTCTTCTTTCCAACCCCACTAGATAGACCAATATTGGATTCTTCAAGGTAATTTTATGCCAATTTCCTACGATGACCTGCTTATAAATTGGTTCAATAGAGTGAAATTGTACGAGATTCCACATGTCATTGTTTTAACCTTCAACCTTGATGATACACAATAAACTATAGTCCATGAAATTTTAGTCAGATTTTACTAATTTCAAATGTGATGCACGAAGAGAAAGCTATGATGATTTTACTAGGAACACTAGTTTGAGACAGAATTTTAGAGCATGTAGAAACCCAAACTTCCTTGGACCATGTCTCCAAAAATATAGTGAACCAAGCTATGAAATGTTTACACAATATTCTTCCAATATTTGGCTCAAAGAAGAAGAAGAAGAAGAAGAAGAAGAAGAAGTAAATTCCAAGGTTACCTATTTGAAGAAGTGAAACCCTATGATCTAGAGCTCTGATACCAAATGTTATGTAACCAAATCACAAGATAAAAGAAAAGATAGATCAACAACTTGAAAACAAGCCTCTTTGAAGTGGAAAATTTCCTTTTACATCACATAAATAGAGAATTCTTGGATGATACAAATGAAAATACCTCCTTGGTATATATAGGAGTCTAAAGGGTCACAATATAATCATAGCCTACATAACAATAATAATGTAAGGGCACAACAATAATAATAGTGGGATTCTATGGGGCACAATAATAATAGTATCAGGCCTGCAAGGGGCACAACAACGAAAATATGGGGGATACACAAGTTTTACAGGGACCTAAAATTAATTATCTTCTATGAGGATTCCTTGGACTCTTTGAACAATGACCAAGTGCACAAAACATAGAAGCCCTTGGAAATGTCTTGAGTGTGCTCAAAATCTGGGAGAAACCACTTACAAAGTGTATTACAAGTCCTACCTTTGGGAAGTATATTATAATCACCCCACTACAATACTCACCAGAATTATAACATAGGTTGTTGACTAGAGACCCATGTTACCCCTTCAATTCCTCATTTTTTCCATCTACTTCGCTTCAAGACTTCTAGAATATGTTCATCTACTTCTTCAAACATATCCTAAACTTGTAGAGCCTATGAAAACCCATGAAAAGTCTCTAATAATCATGACAAAGCCTCCAAATATGTTCTCTGCAAGTATCAATACATCAACATCTCAAGTACATGTGCATCCTCATATAACTATTTTTCCAAATATCTTGTCAGGTACATGTGCATCCTCATATAATTATTTTTCCAATCACAAGGGGTGAGATACAATCCATGTTGACATCAACACAAGAAAAAATATTATAAGATCATGTTGAAATCAATGTCAACACTACAATGCCAACATTCTCCCCCTTTTGCATTCATGTCAACCTCAACCTGATCTCCATAATTTTGAGGTTGATTTGTTCTCGCTACTCTCTCCATTCTCCATATTCTTCTATCTTTCCAATTTCTCTGCCCCTTTGACATCAATGGGAAAAGGAAATACCAACACTGAAAAAAAATGGCAATATTGTGAGGGATGAGAGAATTTCTCCCCTTGTCATTCTCAACACCATGCTAACTAAAAATCTTATGAAAAATGATCTTTTGATAAGAATGGATGTCTCGATTACAATATAAGCATGTGAACCAATGAAATCAGCTGCCAACATGTCTCCAATTGATACCATGCATCCTCTCATGCTTACCATTCTCCCCCTAATCATGTAACAGAGCTATAAAAACACTCTCTTTGTTGTTGTAGCAACACCTCTACTTTTCTCCAATAAGCCTCCTTGCAAAATGCAAGAGACTACTCCTCATGGACTAGGAATCCAACTAAATTTGAGAAACAGTATACACTAAAGTTCCATACAAATAAAAGGCTTCATGGATCAAATAGATGGCTATGATAAGTACATAATACTGACATGTCACTCCTATGTAATCATAACTATCACCAATCAATGAATTTATGGACCTGAGATTACATAATTCACCCAATGCAACAAGGCTACATCAATGGTATACAAAATAAGGCATAACTTTGACACCCATTAGTCCATACATAACTGAATTTGACAATTTGAAAATATATGCTAGACACCATGGTATCTCCATTACCAATGCACCAAAATGTGAGACAATGATGATACAAGGCTTTTACAACTAGACACAAGTGTTCTCTCCTCTATGCGTGCCAAATACAATGATATGCATAAAATAAATGGTATCCATAAGAAATGATATATTCTCTATATAAAATAACAAAAATAGGAGTACAATACATAACATAGCTCCTATCAATAGCTCAACCATAATCAATGATCCCAACAACAGGGAAATGTGATATCAATGAAAACCTTTTGCAACATCTATAGCAAAGTCATGATAAAAACACTAACAGCCACCATTCTTTGCAAAAACATCTACAACATAATCATTTGATAGAAGTAACATGAATATCATGACATAATAACAACAACATATACATCCTCATCTCTAGTAATCAGTAAATCATCAATGAGTCTCAATAGAAAGAAACATACTCCAGTAGCATCAACTCTAGCTCTAGGAAACAAATTAGCAAACAACAAAAGCATTATTGATAGCAGATAAAACAATATAAAAGAAATATCTCCAACATCATCAATGCATGGCCAAATAAATAATGCATCTAAGAAGAAAATAATGAGAACCAATCCATGCAATAGTAGCAACAATAAATATTTTGCAATAAAAAACACTATCAACAACATCATCAACTCCTTGACGTCGTGCTATCAAGATCAACACACACTCTCTCCTCAAACAATTAGATCAAACTTCCCAAGTAGCATAGGCATTAGAACCAAATCATCATAGGCCATATACATACTCTCGTGAGACTCAAGCAACAACATACTCTCTCCATGCATCAACAACAATATACTTGTAATCCAACTCGCACAACTGCATAAGATCATTACAGCTCAACCATCCAAATGCAAAAAAATCAGTGGTGACATGCATCATACATCTAGATATACCAGGCATAAATAACAATATGTACCTCTATATGTTCCAAATTCAAAACACCATCATTTGATCTACATAGAAGCTCACATGCATGAAAATACATGGCATAAATGTGATGAGCAATAGCACCATACTGACGTTTCCATGCAATAATGCTATTTCATCCTGCTATAAAGATGTGGAAATTACAACAAACCCTTAACATCTTTCCGCAGTCAAATCAAGTCAAATGTATGCATCACAAGATCCTCTACAACAAACACAATGCCAACAACCTCACTCTCACTAACAACATATACAAATTTCTCATACAATAATGGCAATTATCCATGGCATAACTTGAGCTGAAATAACCATCAATCTAAACCAAATTTCTGCCTCAAGATAATACATAAGAACTATATATTAACTCATACAAAAATATGAAGCAGCACATAAGCCATGTAAAACCAACGCAAAACCAAGGCATAAACTCCCGCAACAAACCAATTTCAAATAAGCACATAGCATGAGGAACATAGAAAGATCCTCCAAACAATGTATTTTTCCTCTTCTGCTAGCAAATAATCATGATGCCATCGATAAACCACTGAAACAGTGGAAGCATATGAGATGCTCCTCTTGGACATGTGACATCTCCATATAATCTCCAAACCTTCAAAAAATATCTCATGCTCACATCACAAATTCCTAATTAATTTAACTTCAGTAGATGCAACATTAATACCATAAATCATTGTATCACACATTATTTCAAATGCATGGTTTCCATATCCTCAAAAATATCAAAAATCAACATACACGTGCTCCTAAGCTATTGACAAAATATATATGTGGTTAATCCAACTACTAAAAAATTGTAATAAGGATAAAATTTAAATTACGGATAATACTTCAAACCTTGTGAAAGTCCTCCTAAATTCATGCATAATCTTCCTAACATGTAGATTTGTCTTCATCCAAACTCTTTAATATGGTTGCATCTCCAATGGCATACATGCAACTAAAAATGTGACCATATGCTCCCCCTAAGACCTGCATGCCTCAATTTTTGGTGGGAGTCCCATGTTGTTCCTTTCTCCTCCATACATTGTTAGGATGATATTTGACATGTGCATCACCTTCCTTCCTCTTGTGTGGTTGGTATTTCATTATATTATTTCTTTGATTAGATCTCTTGTAATACATGTGAAAATTTCAATATTGCCTTATGGCCAATATTTTCACACACATAACACCTTATATGACCAAGGAACAATGAATAGTCCCATATCTTCTATTAAAATATTTTCTATTCCTTGCATATGCCTTGTAGTTAATAGCCTTATGGCCAAAATCATTGCATGCATAGCAATAGCCATAAAAGTGATGATTATAATTGACTATTGATGGTCTTCGTGATGAGGGATATCTTCCTTTCATGCTTGGTTGAGGATGCTTCTGCTTTGGTTTCTCCTTTTGTTGAGAGGAATTGATCTCTTTATTTTGCAATTTGCTGCTATATGTCCAAGTTCTTGACATCTGAAACATTTGACATTTATCATTATGGGAACATTATATTTTCTTGGTGAATGTATCATTCTTGGCTCATTCTTTTTCTCCTTTCCTGGTTTTTAATCTCACTAATGACTTTACTTTTTCACGCTTCTACCAGCTGCTCCAACATTTTTTAATTTGCTTGCAGTTTCTTTAGTGCTAGATCTAGTCCTTTCTAATTATTCTCTTGTAGATTTTGCTTCATATTTTATTCTTTGACTCCGATCTTCCATTTCCTTATATTGCTCCCTTGTTCCTTCTTTGTTTTTTCTTCCTTCTTCTAGCTAAGTTTTCAAATATGAATTTTATTCCTTGAAAATTTTCTCTCTTCCTTCAATATTTTGAAGTAATTTCACCAAATCTCTATTTTCAAGTCAGAGCCTTTGTATTACACCCAATGTTGTGATAAGTTGGGTTTGATATTCAACTTGTCTCTCCTTTCCTCTAACTTTTCTATTGATTTCTTCTCCAAAAGGGTTAGCTCCACTTCTATCCTAAAGATCAATCTCAATCAATTTATTTATCATCTTCTAACCAATCAATCTCAAGACCATGATCATTAGTGTAGAAATTTCACCTGTGGAACAAACCGATATATGCAATGTCCTAAAGCATAATACTTGTTCTATTTCTACAAAACATTAAGTGGAAACATAATCGAATTCATGAGCAACATCAAGTTGGAACATGCATAACTGATCAAGAAAAATAATCACACATAACACAAGATATATCCAGGGGAAAGCACCAACATAAAACCCCAACCATGTATCATCAATCAAGTGGAAATCCTCTTCACAATACAAAAAGAATCAGCTCTCAAGCTATCTTTCTTTCTCTATATTGTGATGATCTTCAATCAAAAGATGAAAATCATGGACTACCTAGGCCTCAATATATAGGCCACAAGTCCTTCAATCTCCTATAATAGATCCTTCTCCATGCAAGGAATACTTACTAGAAATATCCAAGCATCTAATAGTACATTGTCCCACATCTGATCTCAACTGGGTCTCTGACAGAATTGACATGCCATAGTCATCCATGAGTGAATTCTCAGTTCTCTAAAATAATAGTTGTGACATGCATGCAAGCATTAACAGACTATATTCTATTATTTTAACAACTTGTTAAAATAATCTAACTGGACTTGACTAGTTAGCACTAAGTCAACTAATTCTCTCATTATAAAAATCATACTTATTCCCTCAATCAGTGGAGGAAATTAAGGATAAATTCCTCAATCAGTGGGACAACTCATGTGCATGCTCACAAAGACTTCAACTTCAAATTTCCTTAACTAATTAACTCAATTGAATTAATTAATTAATATTTCCAACTGTTGTTCAAACCAAAATTAATTTTACTTCCTATAGATAGACTAGGGACTGCTATAAATAGGAAGGGACCCAGAAATTCTATTTGTAGAACTTTCTATTTTTAGTAGTTTCACCTCTCATCAAATGTGGCCAATGACCTCACTGGCCAAATTGCTATTTTTAGACATGCTATTTTTATCAGGTCTATTTTTAGCACATTCTAAATTTAGCATTTCTTGTTGCACATTTTTCAAAACTCCCTCTCAACAAGAAAGGCTTTGTCTCAAACCCGATCCTATAACTCTGGAATGTTCTGCATGCAACACATCTACCCAGTCCACTTGCTCCAACAACACCTGGAATAAAAACACTCCCAATTGACCACTCTATTTGGCTAGGAGCATACTCTAATGCTGAAGCTCTACCTGCTACTAACAAGTGCTCCCTTTCTGACATCTGCACTACTGCAACATCTCCATGCATCTCACATCATTGCACACCTCTCTGTGACATCTAGCACTATGCAAAACACTTGTGCCTCTCACATTGTTGCAGCCTGCTAGCTATGCGTTGTCCTGGGATTCCCTGCATTGTTGCTCTCTCTGTCGCTCCATCCGCATCTGTCTCTACCCAATCAGTCAGTTCCTTCTACTCCACATCGGGGCTCTCGTAGCAAGGTCTCATCCAAGAGGTTGGGTACCTCAAGGATTTTTCCCCTCCTCCTTGGGACAATCACTCTACATTGCCCCACCTCCTACCTGGAGGTATGGATACATGCGATCCCTCTGCCCACCTAGCTCGAGTTTCCCCCTACTGGAGATCTTTGCATGAGTAGATGTCTCTACTTGATTTCCACTCAGCTTCCCCTATTGTGGCTACTCCACAACCTCCTAAGGCTGATGTACCAATCGTGGCTCCTCCACAATTGTCTGAGACTTCTTCTGGTTCTGCATGTTGAGAGGTAATTTACTCTCCCTCTCAACCGCGAAGTATCTAACCTTTGCCTTCCTCCTCAAGGCTTTGCATGCATCTTTTACCTCAAGCGCATACAAGTTCTTGGCTAGCACACCAATCTGTTTCCACTTTCCTACCATCATGAAATTTTCTAGTAAAGGAGATGATTTTAAATTAGTGATATCTCCCTCATCTGAACTCCGATTTAGTTGATTTTTTTTTTCAATTTTGGGTATTTTTCTGCAGGGAATCCAAATCTTCTATTTATTTCTAAAAATTTTGTATAGAAGTTTTCAGATCTGCTCTACAAAATCTTGACCCAAAACTCAAAACTTTGAAATCTCCTCTCAGTATTTGTTCTTGCTTGATCACCTGTGCTCTGATACCATGTAGAAATTTCACCTGTGGAACAAACCGATATATGCAATGTCCTAAAGCATATACTTGTTCTACTTCTACAAAACATTAAGCAGAAGCGTAATCGAATTCATGAGCAACATCAAGTTGAAACATGCAGAACTAATCAAGAGAAATAATCACACATAACACAAGATATATCCAGGGGGAAGCACTAGCATAAAACCCCAACCATGTATTATAAATCAAGTAGAAATCCTCTTCATTATACAAAAATAATTAGCTCTCAAGCTATCCTGCTCTCTCTGTACTTTGATGATCTTCAATTAGAAGATGAAAATCATGGACTACCTAGGCCTCAATATATAGGCCACAATTCCTTCAATCTCCTATAATAGATTCTTCTCCATGCAAGGAATACTTACTAGAAATATCCGAGCATATGATAGTACATTATCCCACATCTAATCTCAACTAGGTCTCTGATAGAACTGACATGCAATAGTTATCCATGAGTGAATTCTCAGTTCTCTAAAATAATCTAATTGGACTTGACTAGTTAGCACTAAGTCAACTGATTCTCTCATTATAGAACTCATATTTATTCCCTCAATCAGTGGGACAACTCATGTGCATGCTCACAAAGACTTCAAATTTGAATTTCCTTAACTAATTAACTCAACTGAATTAATTAATTAATATTTACAACTATTGTTAAAACCAAAATTAATATTACTTCCTATATATAGACTATGGACTGCTATAAATAGGAAGGGACCCATAAATGCTATTTTTAGCAGCTTCACCTCTCACCCAATGTGGCCAATGACCTCACTGGCCAAACTGCTATTTTTAGACATGCTATTTTTACCACATTCTTAACCAGCAAAAGGAGGGGTTCTTCTGACTATGAAATCTCTTGACTTTTTTTCCATTGTTCTTCTTTTGAGAAATGTTTTTCTTGTTCTTGGCCATACTCCATGATCTAATCTCTAGCAGTTAAGCTTCACTATAGAGAACCTTCTTTGATTCCACTTGTTAGAAATGTACATCACTATTGAGAAGGGAGGTGAATTAGTAGTGATGGAACTTATAAATTTTCACCAATTAATTACCTTTTAACCATTTATAATATGAAAGACATAAGGAGAGATAAAAGCATCAAATATGAACACAAAACCATACAAAAATTAAACACATGAAACACCAATGATTTTTGGTGGAAACCCTCAAGGGGAGAAAAGCCACCTACTACGATTGTGTTGTTTCTCATTGTCTTATTATTATATGAATAAATTATTTTACACATTTCAGCTAGACACCAATAGCTATGATCCACTACCCCTATGAATATCATTGCTAGCTACACTAGCTAGGAACTCTCTACTCACTGAGACTTTTCTGACCACCACTTGCTGAAAGCCATGACTCCCAATAAGCCTCGCCCAACCACCACTAGATGGAGATGATACTCCAAATATACTATTTTTTTGGCCACCACCAACAAGGAGTAACCACCCCTATCTTGTTCATCCATTAATGAATTAATGCCACCACCTCCTCAAATGATCGGATACATGATTTCATTCAATTTCAAATTGGACTCCAAGTAAAACTTCACAACTCAAGAATAACAAATCAGTCCTCTACAAAATATAAAATCTATACAAAAACAATCATTGCCCACAAACAATATTATGATGAATGCACGAGCAACTACAAAACACAAAAATGATATACAAACATTCCTTACTTCATATCCTCGCTCTTTGCATATGATGTTGGCTAAGATATGCCTCTTCTCCTTTATGTAAGATCTGATCTATCTCTACAAGTATTCAGAAAATATGCATAGTCTGCTCCACTTTCATACTCCACTCTTCTCACAAACTCACTCAACCTATAACACAACCAACCAGAACTCCTGTAGGAATTCTCAAATATATAATTTCTTGGAGTGATTAAGACAATAGTTACAAACGAGTCCCAAGCTCAGTGACTCTTTGTTCATACGCTCATGAAATGATCCAATATTTTCGAAATTTCTCCTCCTTGACCTAATCCTCCATGATCTACATTAAATGGGAGATCTATACAACTTTAATAATCTTCTATAATGCTCCCTTAGACTCTTTGAGCAATGACCAAGTGAAAAAACCAAAGTATAAGCCTCTAGAAATGTTTTGAGTGTGCAAAAAATCCAGGAGAAACCACTTACATAGTATAACACAAGTCCTCCCTTCGTGAAGTGTTAGGTCCCTATACTACTAGTGTAACCCCTTATTGTATTATTGTGCCCATATAGTCCCCACGTTCTTATTATTATGCCCCATAGAAGCCCACTATTGTTATTGGTGTGCCTCTACAATATTATTGTTATGTAGGCTTTGATTGTATTGGGACCCCTTAGACTCCTATATATAGAAAGGAGGTCTTGTCATTTGTATCATCATAGAATTGTTCATTTGTGTAATGTAAATGAGGTTCCCCCCTCAAAGAGGTTGATTTTCAAGTCGTTGATCTATATTTTCTATCATTTTGTGAGCTAGTTTCATAACATTTGGTATGAGAACTTTGGATTCTAGGGTTTTGCTTCTTCAAATAGGTCATCATGAAATTTTCGCAATGAATTTTTCTCAATGAAGTTTCAGACACTGAAAAAAAACTCATTTGAGCCGAAATCATTCTGAAACTTAGGTCCGAATTTCAGATCTTGTCTTTCTATCCTTAGGGAGATATGATTTGAGGAATTTAGGGTTTTTGCAAGTGCCAGAATTCCATCACAGACAGGTCATCGTGGAATGTTCGTTTTAGTTATTTTTCTATGAAGGTTCAGACTCTAAAATTAAAACCCATTTGAGCCAAAATATTGATGAAGCTTGGCTTCGAATTCAAGATCTTGTCTCGCTATATTTGCGGCGATATGATTCAAGGAAGTTAGGGTTTTTGTAGGCTCCTGAATTACATCCCAAATAGGTGACCTTAGGAAAATCATCATAACTTTCTCTGTGAATATCAGATTGAAATTTCATAAGAATTTACAGAGAGAAGATAGACTATATTTTTCTGTGCATCATTTTCAAGTCCAAAGGTTGAAACAATGACACATGGCATTTTGTACAAGTTCACTTTACCATAAAAGTGTATAATCATGTCATCTTGGGATATTGGTCATAACTATTTCTTGAAGAATCCAATATTGATCAGACTGGTGGGATTGGAAAGAGGACTTAGAGAGCTACCACAAGAAGCAATTTCATAAATTGGATATCCGAAATTACATAGTTATAGTGGTTTGAAGATCGATCTCCTAAAATCAAGAAAAAGGGATATGAGGAAGTTTGATGGCAAGGATCCAGTAAACTGTAAACTACAGATGGAGAAATATTTTGATCTACATGATGTACAACCATTACAAAAGGTACATATTTCATCTTTATATTTAGAACCAAATTAGTTTGTATGGTATAGAGATCTTTTTTCTCATAAACCACTTGTCACCTAGTCAATTTTCACAAAGGAAATGATAACACATTATGAGGATACAAGGAGCAACACCTTCTTTAGCTAATTAATAAATATCAAACAAAAGGGTTAAATGAAAGAGCACATTGAGGACTTCCAAAAATTGAATATAAGGGTAAATGATATTCTAGAGAAGCAAAGGGTTTTTGTCTTCTTAGGGACATTAAAGGATAACATTCAACATGAAGTTCATCTTTGGGAACCTGATTCATGGGAGAAGGTATTCAGGTTGGCAAGAAAAATAGAAAGTGGAATTATGGAAACAAGAAATACTACCACTCACAACTATAAATATGGAAGTGTTTTTTCTCCTAGAATTCCACAACCTACAAGGTTTACACCACAACAATTGGAATAAAAAAGAGAAAAAGGGCTTTGTTAGAGTTGCGATAGAAAATACACTAAATGTCATAAGTGTGCTGAGAAGAAATTATTTTACATAGATTGTGAAGATGAGGAATAAAAGGATCAAGAAACTTCAAAAGAAGAGGATATACACCAGGAACCAACCCCAGAGAAAGAAGAAATGAATCTGACCATATTTTGTAAAGCATTGGCAAGAATTACCACTCCTCAAAATCTCAATATAGAAGGACATATCAAGAAAAAAAGGTTCAAGAAGTGAAAGATCACATCGAGCATTAAGAAATGAATCTGACCATATCTTGTAATGCATTGGCAAGAATTACCACTCCTCAAACTCTCAAGATAGAAGGACATATCAAGAATAAAAAGGTTCAAGTAGTGAAAGATCACATCGAGCATCAACAACAATTTCTCCAACTTTTAAAGGATAACCCCACTTTGGTGAAGAATCGAATGAAACAACAGGGAGATCAACATTGCAGTGAAAAAGAATTTGATGTAGGCGATTAGGTATTTTTACAACTATATCCATACAAACAAATGTACCTCAAGAAAGCTAAGAAGGATAATAAATTATCACCAAAGTATTATGGTTCGTACAAGGTGTTACAAAATATTAGTAGTATGGCATACAAATTGGAGCTTCCTGCATCTTCTCGAGTGTACCCAGTTTTCAATGTTTCATGCTTAAATAAGGTTACAGGTGAGAAGATCCTAGCTCAAACAATGTGGCCAGAACTTGACAAGGAAGGAAAAATCATATTGGAACCAGAAGCAGTCATAAAAACAAGAAATTGACAGCTACGAAATCAATCAATTTTAGAGTATCTCATTAAGTGGAAGAACTTACACGCTAAAGATTCCACAAGGGAGGATGATAATTTTATACAGAAACATCCAGAACTACTCAAGCATTGAGGACAACACTTTTTGAAGGAGAGGGGCATGTTAGGTCTCTATACTACTAGTGTAACCCCTTATTGTATTATTGTGCCCATATATTCCCCATGTTGTTATTATTATACCCCATAGAAGCCCACTATTGTTATTGTTGTGCCCCTACAATATTATTGTTATGTAGGCTCTAATTGTATTGGGATCCCTTAGGATCCTATATATAGAAAGGAGGTCTTGTCATTTGCATCATCCTAGAATTGTTCATTTGTGTAATGTAAAGGAGGCTGACCCCTCAAAGAGGCTAATTTTTAAGTCGTTGATCTATTTTTTCTAACCTTTTGTGAGTTGGTTTCATAACAGGAAGTGCATTAATACACTACAAGTCTCTCGTAATCATGAGAAATGTCCAAACATGTTCTCTACAAGCATCAAGACATCAACATAAACCTCCACTTTGTTAGGTACATGTGCATCCTCCTACGACTATTTTGCCAATCATAAAAGGTGAGATACAATATAGGTTGACATCAACACAATACAAACTCTTCTAAGTACCTACTAAAATCAATTCCTAGACTACAATACCAAAAATTATACTAGAAAAAAAACTGGAAAGTTGTAAAGGTTCCAATAATGTTCAGAAACCTAAACATTCAGGAAAAGCATGGATGGGGGATGAAGAAGTAACCAGACCTAACTAAAAGGAACCTATCACCTTCAAACTCCATATCCAAGATCATAATGGATTGGTTAAAATGAAAAATATTTCCCTTTATGACCCTTCAAACTTTCATGGCCTTTCAAAGGAAGATACATATACCTTTATATTTGATTTTGATGTCCTTTTTCATAGCTATGACTATTCCAAGGCTGCTCAAAAAATGAAATTATTTCCTGCTACCTTAAAAGATTCATATCTCCTTTCATTTATGGAACTTGGTAGAAACTCTATTCAAAATTGGAACAATATGAATAACAATTTTTTAAATAAATATCAAGACTATTATAAAGTGTGGGATATTAAAGAGGAAGTCTTCAAAATGTCCCAAGAGGATGATAAAAGTCTAGAGGATTATGCAGAAATATTTAAATACAATTTACAAAGGACAAAACAAAACAATTTAGATTAAAAAAAATTGCATATCCTCTTTCTTAAAATAATACGGGAGGATTGTATTGATACATTAAATATTGTGGGAGATGGAGATATTTCCCTATTAACATATAATGATATTTGTGAATTTTGTAAGAAATATTCTATAGCGAGTTCTAACTACGAGAAGAATTCTTTGGACACAATATCCAAAATTAGTAGATAAAATGGAATAGGGGTAACTAAACATGAGATAGGGAGCTTCTTAGAAAAATTTAAAACTAACATCCTAGTACACTTAGCTCCCAATTAGACACACTACAAGCAAAAAGAAGAAGGAAGAAGTTGAATTGGCCTTAGCTATATTTCACTACAAATGTTGAAAGAAACAACTCCTTCAAGAATGTCCTTTGAATGGTGTCAAACTATGTATCATTTCAAAAAAAAATAGGTCATTCAAGATTGTCCCTCCTTACCAAGGACTAAGGAAATATTTCAGGAAGTTAATGTAGAAACCAAACAAATATGTTTTGTAGCTCAAAAGAAACCTTGGTCCTTTGACCATTTATTTCAACACCTTACTCTTCTTAGTATATTTCCTCATATCAAACTCTAGTTCTATGATGGTATCCCTCAGTGCCATGGTAGTACTGGCCCACTCAAGTACAAAACAAAAAATAGGCACCATATTGGAGGGGACCTCCCCTCTCTAGGAACATGTCACCACAAGTTCCACAATATTATCCTTTTCAACCACATCCACAAAAGGTTCAACTACCACTCAATAAACCTTCTCAAGATCATTAAATAGCTCAACTACCTACACAGCACATACCTAACCCAAATAATAAAGTAGTACAATCCTCGTACAATGTTGAGCTATCTTATTTTCATACTTTTACTATCACTTCCATAGATTTTTAAGATATCAAATTATGATCAATGATTCAATAATAGGAGGATGAGGAATATCTTGTAATATTAGATAAATTTGATGATATTTCCTCTCCTCCTAAACTTACACCAGGAAATGAGCTAGTTCCCCCATATCTAGAGAGGCTATGTTTAGAAAAGCCTTCTTCACATTCATAGTTTGACATTTTATGGCAACTAAAAAATGTCTGTATTGAAATTCCACTATTCCAAGCCATAAAATATTAATGTTAGCGAAAGTTTTCATAGTTAAATATATGGACCCTAGAAGTGGAGTTGTAAGTGTTAATATTAACAATGTTCCGATACCTAATAATTTGTTATATTTCAGGGAAACTATTAATGTCATGACAAAATAAGCAATAGAAAAACTCCAACTATCAATAATACTCCAACTAGTTGATTAGTCCATTGTAAAGCCATAAGGTGTCCTTGAAGATATAGCCATTTCTATAGCTTCATGGGAATACCCTACTAACTTTATGATTCTCAAAGAAAAATGAATCTTGGGGGATATCCTTTAATTTTGGGAAGGTCGTGGCTAGCTACATTTGATGCATACATTAGTTGTAGATCTTGGGATATGACCATTTCTCATGGTAACTCTACCAAGAATTTGGCTCTCTATCCCCCTAACAAAAACATTATTTATTATGAAAATCTCCTCTAGCCCAAGGATAGTGATGAAGGAGCACTTCAGCCCCTCCTTACCTCAACCAAGTCTCAAATTTTAAGGAAAATATTGAAGTTGATTTGATTTTCACCTTTATCACTCAACCTCACATACCTATCCCCTTTCCTCTTGCACATCTCCTTGAAATGTACTCTTAAGAAAATTATTCACTTGTTGAATTAATTCAACATAGGGATAACATGACACATTTGGGTATTGTATTTGAGGAACATTCCCATCCTATTGAAATTTATCCTGGGAAAACTTCAAACATTAATATTGGATTAGAAATTGGCTAGCAGCAACATCTTATTGAAATGTTATGAAGACATTGAAATGCTTTTGCATGGGATTATACTGATATGGAAGGATTCTATATGAATTTATGTACCCAACATTTCTATATTAAGGAGTATTCCCAACCTATCCAAAAACCCCAATAGATGATGAATTCTACCCTTAATTATGTATTTAGAAATAACTTCAAAAGCTACTTAGCATGAGTTTCATATACCCTATTTATGATAGTCGATGGGTTTCACCTTTGGTTATTGTGCCTAAGAGAAATGGTAAATGGAAGGTATGTGTAGATTATCGAAATTTAAATAATGCTACCTTAAAGGGTTATTTCCCCTTACCATTCATTTGTCAAGTCCTCAATACTTTGGAATGAAAGAATTTATTTCTTTTCTTGACAGATTTAGTGGATATAACTAGATTTAGGTTACCCTTGAAGACCATGAAAAAATGGCATTTACATGTCCCTTGGGGACATATTTATATCGATTCCTTCCATTTGGTTTATGTAATTGTACTCCCACATTTCAGGTTGTTCTCAACATATTTACCAACCTTACCAATATTGTGTTGAAATATATATCAACGATTCCATCGTATACAAAATTACCTTTGAGGAGGATGCAAGAAATCTTGAAAAGGTCTTATTATGGTGTAAGGAAACCAACCTTTCCCTCAACAGTGAAAAATTATAAATGCTTCTTACTGAGGGCTTAGTGTTGTGGCATCACATGTCTTGTGAAGGGATAAATGTAGATCTTGCTAAAATAGAGATCATATATAATCTCCTAGCTCCAACCTCTCAAAAAGATGTCTGCAATTTCTTAGAATATGCAGGGTACTATCATATTTTTATAGAAAAAATTACTAAGGTAGCATCACCCCTATTTTTTTGCTAACCAAATATGCAAAACTCTATTAGATTAATAAATCTCAATTAGTTTTTGAAGCTTTAAAAAAAAACTATTTATAACCCCTATGTTGTGAGGGCCTACTTGGTCCCTTCCTTTTCATATTACTACTTATTCTATAGACAACTTTTGGAGTTGTGGTAGGTCAAAAGGAAAAGAAATGAACTTATGCCATCTATTATAGTAGTAAAAAGCTTACCTCCACCAAGAAGAATCATGTTGTGACAAAAAAAAATTGATGTTCTTGTACATGCCATTAATAAACTTCATTATTATATCACCATATACCTAGTATTTTCACACACTCATCACTATTCCATATGTTATCTTATGAACTAAACATATTACCAATGGAAAGGTAATCAGATGGCTTCTTCTTTTCTAGGAGTTCAATATCATCGTTCTAGATAGACCTAGAAAAGGGAGTGTCGTAGTTGATTTTCTCTCTAAATTGAATAATGAGGAAAAAATGTTCCAATAGATTCAGACGTCTTCTTGATGAGAAATTATTTTCACTATCTACTAATGCACCTTGGTTTGCAGATATTGCTAATTATTTGGCTCCAGGGAAGTTTCTACAACATTTATCACCAAGAGAATGGAAGAAGGTTATTAGACATATTGCTATGTATTCTTAGGTTTAGGGTTCCTTATTTCACACAGGGACATATCTTGTGATCTGATGTTATGTGCAAGAAGATGAGATATATGACATCCTTAAGGCATGTAATGATGAGACATGTGGGTGACACTTTGCAGACAAAATAACTACAAATAAGGTTTTGCGACTGGGATACTATTGACATGTTATTTGTAGGGATGCCAAAAATTATGTATGTAGTTGCAATAGGTGTCAACAAATGAGACGACCTATATAAATAGATTAGATTCCATTGCAACTGTAGATCGTGATAGATCCTTTCAAAAAATGGGCCCTTAATTTTATAGGGCCAATAAACTTGTTGTCAAGAAAAAATACATATATTTTAGTTTGCATAGACTATGTGATTAAGTGGGTTGAAGAAATGGCCTTATTGAAAGCAATAGAATAAGTATTGGTATACTTTCTATATGAAGATACCTTTTTCCATTATGGAATTCTATGAAAATTATTACAAATGAAGGAAACAACTAGTTCAGTTCTCAACTTATTAATTCAATTACTAAACAACTCATGATCAAACACCAAATTTCCACCCCATACCACCCCAAGAAAATGGATAGTTGGAGGTCACCAATAAGGTATTAGAGTCCATCTTGACAAAAAAAAAACCAATAAAATTATAAGGATAAGGAAGAAAAGCTTCTCGAATAACTTTGGGCATATTGAATCACTTGTAGAAGCACTATATGCCTCGCCCATTATGAGCTTGTGTTTGGAAAAAATGTGGTACTTCCAATCAAATTCAAGTTCAAAATTTTGATGACTACACTCCAAGTTTGGATGGATCTCATAGAAGCACAACAACATCAATTGGATCAACTTAATGATCTTAATGAACTTTTCCAAAATCCCCTCCAGCAAACATTTTTCTTAGGAATAACAGGAAAAATGGTGTGAAGGATTCACAAAAGAAAAGAAGTTTAAGGAAGGGGTTTGGGATATTTTTTTCAATTCAAGATATAAAGTATTCAAGTATAAATTCTACCTTTGTCTTGGGCCATATGAATTCAATGCAATATATGGCACTAATTCTATTAAATTGTGCACAATTGATAGTAGTTGAACTCCATTGATGGAAAATGGAAAACAATTAAGGCTATACCAAGATCCTCAGTTGAAGAAGGAATTTATACAAGGCTTTATGAATCAAGTTGATATTAAGGTTGCATATAAGGTGGCCTCAGCACTCACTTTTGCAAACCCTTGATCCTCCCTTGATCATGGAAAAAAAAGGATTTGGTAGCGAAATTTTGGTTTTGGAAGGCTTCCACTCTTAGTGATATTGGGAAACTGTTTTCTTGTCAAAATAACTAATGAAATGAAAAAGTATTGCCCATTGTAAAAACCTTCTTAGAAAGAATTGTTGAGCAAAGTTATGCTAGAAAATTAAGTAATTAGATGGCAGAGTTTGAAAAAAAAGTAAAGAAAGGAAGAAAAGGAAAAAAAAGTAGGAAAAATATATAATACATTTTTTACTGAGTTATTTAATACCTTTCTTGATATCTCCATGGAGAACTTAATGAGGACATGCAATTTATTCTTAGGACGGCTATAAAATCATGCAAAATTATTATGCATGTGACACACCAACCAAATCCTGGAAATGTTGCATTCCCCCTATGACTTAGGTGCTCTCTTTCACTTTTCATTGATTTCTTTTCTTTAGTAGGTATTTTAATAAATTTTGATAAGTGAAAATATATGTGAGGGAGTCCCTCTCTTCCTACATTTCATTTTTCATTTGAAATGATCCCCTTTCCCATTTATATTTGACATCATATGTTACCATTATCCTTTCTAAATAAAGGAACATTTTTATTTGACAAAATTATAGTGAAAACTTCTTAGAGAGATTACTGTGAATTCATTTTTCTAAAAATGAAGGGGGAGGCTATCACTAAAAGGTTCATTTTCTGCCACCATTATCCCTCTTACCAACATCAAATAAAGTTTTTCTTAACTCTACTAATAAAGGATTCAAAGTTTAGACTGAAAAGGGAAAGGATATTTAATTTGATCCCTAATACAAAAACCATATATCAACCACATGCCACCAAACTTATCTTTATATATAAAATATGAGGGATAATATGCTTACATTTAAGGTGATATGTTTTATATAAAGGGTGATTGTTTTATATAGTATATGGCGGTATCATTTAAAATGTGACTCATGAGCCCCAAGATAATTCTATATAGAAAGTCATCAACACTTTGTGAAAATTAACAAGTCAAACCTAGTCATGTATTACTAGTTGAGATGCACTTCACATGTCGATGACTGAATCAACACCCAATCAATAGTGAAATGACATGTGATTATGTGATTAATGAGAAATTATGGTAATACTCCTCCACCACCTTATATTGATATAATTTCACAACATGTGGTAGATTGTTTGGCAGCTTGAGGCATGCACCATTACTCTAAATTGATTGCTCCCAAATACCACTCATTAAGAATTGCAAAGACAAAACCAGAGTTTGTATCAAACACCATGGGAGGAGCGATTAATGAGGTTGAGCCAATGAATGTGGGATCTATAGGAAGCCGAAGGTAGGCAAGGCCTTTATCAAGGCCAGATAGTCTAAGTTTCTTACTTTCTTTCAAGGGCACGATACAACCATCGCATTGTAATTCGTACAAACCTTTAATGGGGCTTGGGCCCTAGTGTGACAACTCACAATAGTGGTGAATAAGGAGTTGATAATGACCGTTACTAAACTATTATGACAAAGTGGGTATGGTTAAATAACTTCAATATTTCCAGCCAATGTTGGTGCCCCTTCTTACAAGAGTCATCACCATTAGTAGAGTTGGCAGGAGGGAATCATCGTGAGGATGTCCTTAATTTGTGGTAGGATATTGTATTTATAATGAAAAATTTTTGACCTATGAAGGTTGATACATCATGGTGTATCACTATCAACATGAAAATCATCAATCTATAACACCATGAAGTCAATGCATCCACTTCATCTACCCAAATGAACCTATACTAGTAAGGACACACTCTTGGCCACCTTGGCCTTGAAGTTAACTTCTTTCAGCATCTTGACAGTGTCGGATGCCACCAACATTGTAAGGAGATATCCCTAATGTGAAGTCTCAATTAGACCTCACACCATTTGGTGTAGGAGTCTCATTCCATCATATGGTCTAGCCACCATTGGAATGATTTAAATATATGCCTTGGATACCAACAACCACAAGAGAAAACACACTACTTTGGGGCAACAAGAATGTGAGCTTTGTGAGACATCTAGTGCAAGGTATATGAGGGATACTTCCACAGGTGGTGAGGGAAACAAACCATCGGTTAGAAAAGTAATAGTACTATCCTAAGGGGGACCTGGGAATAAAGAGAAAGAATTGTTGAATACCTGTAGATTAGTCCACATAGTAAACAACAATCATTAAATATTAACAACATTCATTCCATAATAGCCGTAGCTAAGCAACAATTTAGTTCATTAACTTAGTATGTAAATAAATAAACATATACCATAAACATAACCAGAATAGTCCAAATACATCTACGATACATGTATGAAGGAATTTTGGTTCATTGTGTTTTTTATTAAAAGTGTAAGATCCCAAGTACACTGTTATATGAGTGAAACATTATATCCAATAGTGGAACACGAAGCCACAACTTTATTCTCCAACTAATGATCTGTCTCCTATGTCTTACAAGAGAAGCCAAGGACAGACATCTAGAATATAAATCCTTCCAAAATACATGGCCCAAAAGACTTTTGCTTGACTTATGAAGAGCTATTTATAACAATTTTCCATGACCTTTGAGTTTCCTCATGACCATTGAATTCCTATGACTTTTCATATTCACTACATGACTCTTTACATTCCAATGTATGTAATTTCATATTCCACATGTATCCTTTGGACTTCATTACATAACATTTATTACATAAGAAAATTTACAAATGAGATGGTGGCCTAATAACATAAAACTGACAATGGGACAAAACTGGTCAAATGGATAAATAATTTGCTTCATCATGGAGTTCACTTGTAATGTAAGTGTTCCATGATATGAACTCCCTCATGATGGCTTCAACCTAGATTGGCAAGTCCCCTTTGTAGTGCATCTTCACCTCCAATTCCTCTGTCGATATGTTCTTGGAGCTTGAATGTACTTTATTCCATATCCATGATAGCTTCATGTGTGATTTGATTAGTGCAAAGGCCTATTATTGAATAATGTATTTGGTTACCTCCAAGCCTTCCTATTTCATTTCCTACTTGATTTGTTCAATATATTCTTGGATCTCCTAGAAAATAACCTCCACGCCTCTGATTTTTTCAGGAGACCCAATGGCGAGCATATCGTGCTTTTGTGTAAGAGAATCAAACCCATTATGCAGTCGATTGTATGCAGTCACAGTATTAAGTGATTGTGGTCCCAGATGTGAGTAATTGTGTAGGTGGAGTATTACTTAAACTAAGTATATTTTTGTGGAAATATTATCCTTCTTTTCCAAATGTTGTGGAGCATCCAAATATTTGGCAGTCCACTCCTACATCTAGTCAACTGCTTTGTTTTATATCTTCAAGAGCTTCACCATTTCTTGTTTATTCTTCTGAATGCTAATGAGAGGACCCATGACCTATTATATAAGTATCATATCATCCTATAGTCATGCCATAGTATCCTCCATTAGACCTGGTTCTTCTTGCATGGTTGATTTCCATTCCATGATGTTGAAGTTCTGTGGTGATAATTATTGGTTCTCCACTATAATATTTTCTACCTATTCCTTTACTACAACAAGTTCTCTTCTCAACTTAGCATTCTCATTCAATTATTACTCTGAGTTATCTCATGTTTTTGTAGTGCATGCAATATTTTCCACCATAACTTCCCTCAAAATTCTTCCAGTGTTGGTAGAGATCACCTTCTTTGTGGAAACTGAGACTAGATTCAAAGTATCCTTTGATAAATATCTATAAATTTGTTTCAAAATCCTCTTCTTCAACTGATCAAATGTTACACTACATACATCCATGACCCTATTTTCTAGTGGAGACATTATCCCCATCTCTCAAAATGGAAGATAACCTCTTGCGAGAGGGTGCTATCCTGGAGTACCTAGTTCTTCCTCCATTAGATGGATGATATCTTCTTCCTAGAAATTCTCCTCTTCTAGCTCGTAAATCAACTTTTCTACTTCCAATCTCTATGTTTCTTCCTCCTCATGGGACTTCCTTTGTTGCTCTTCTTCTATCCTCCTTCTCAATTCTTCTTCTTCTTGTTTCTCTTCAAGAAACTCATCCTACTCACATTTTCTCTCCTCTTCTTTTGTTTCTCCTCTCTCATGCTTTGCTTGAATATCTCTTGAGTTTAAGGGATCAACCTTCCATTTATCATTTCTCTCCCCCATGGAGGAATATATGATCCTTTTCTTGGGAGCTAGTTTCATTACTTGAGGTGTTATCTCCTCCTCCTCGTATTCCTGCAAATCTTGAGCTAGTAGATTGTGGGGTGAGCTAGTCTACATTAGTGGATGTGTCTTCACGTTGGAATTGTACCATTTCTTTATTTTCTCATCTTCTGTTGCGGACATAGATGAGTACCTTGTATTATGACCTATCCTTTGACAATGTTTCTTGGAAATTCACCTAGGATCATATCCATGGAAATATTTAGTAGCGAAGTATAGGTGGTTCAGCTCCTATATCTCTGTTGTTTTAGCCTTGTGACTCTTTAACTCATACAATCTGATCCTCAATGGAAAGATAGGCCAAGGGGATTTCTTCCTACTGTGGAGTATCCCTGACAATGTTATATCTAGTTAATGTGCAAATTCTTGCATGACCACTTTGTTGATCACATATCATGGCATAAGATGAGGCAATATATGAAAACTGAAGCACCTTATGTATGTACCCTCTAGAGCTTCAAACCAATCCACAATATCTCAAAATGACTCCTTCACTTGATCTATCACGCAAGGAGGACATATGTCAAAAATCATGCGAAATATGACAACAAAGAAGTGTTTAGCTAACTTGTCATATATGCCTCTAACGCTCAACTCGGATAACACTTTGCAGTGAAACAAAACAAGGAACTTCTCCTCAAGGGTCCAGTTCCAATTCATTTCTGGGAACACATACTATGCATTGATTCCATCTACGATAATTGTAGACATGTAGAATTTGGGTGCCTAGTTTTCTCGTAAATATGTTTTTGCCTACCCAATCTGACGCTGTAACTCAAATCATAGGATATTTTCCCAGTTGAAAACCTTCCCATAGCTCACTACTATGTTGAGCCTGTATATCAATTTATTTTGGAACACCTCAATGTTCTTAGGCCCATATAACCTACAATACATAGTTATCAAGTACTGATAGACATATCTGAGGATCCTTGTCGAATACATTGTACATGGGCAGTGAGGAAACTTGGCAAGTTATCGACACCATGTTTTGAGAACATCAGTACTAGGATTTCCCATGTTGTGTAAAAGTCATCATTTTCATATTCGGTGGGCTTGAGCATCTTGTAATATGTCTGCATGTCTTCATTGTAATATATGGCAAGTTGTCTATCACTCTCACAGTGAAGCACAAGGTGAGAATCATCCATATGCATAATGATCCATTCAATTACTTCTGCACATGGCATGACCAGGAACCTATATGTGATCCTGTGCATCTCGGGCTTCTTTATATTGATATATGAACACAAATATTCTAAGTCTTTGGGAAACCTCTCCTGCATGAATGTATTATATATTTTTCTCCAAGTGACCTCTGTTTCCTTTATAAATTAAGCACTGAGTATCTACGTATATGGGAACATTGGGCCTTGTAACTTCCATAGTTTCATCAGTTATTACTTCTGAAAGTTCTTTGGAGATCACTTTGTGAGGTGCCATGTCTATAACAAATGATGACGAAGTGGTAACACCTGCATCACAAGCCCCTGTTTGGGGAAACACACTCATGGTGATAGTATTATCTTAAAACAACATAACTATGCAACAATACTTGTAAATCACATTCAAAGAGCCATTATATACAATAGATCATGAAAAACTATGAACGAAAGCCTAAAATTACTTGCACACAAGAGAAAATAGGCATGCAAACTAGGAGGGTGCACTTTCAAAGCACAAAGGGGACATGCATGGTCATTCGAGGCTTCGTAGTGTGCTCATGAACTCAAGCAAGGGGGAAAAACAACTAGGGTGCATTTTCGCACCTTGAAGGGTCGAAGGGATGGTAAATGGACGTTCAGCTCTTCCCTATGATCCCATGTGCTCAAGTAGACAAGGAGGGTGCACTATCGCACTCTGAAGGGATGAAGGATGAGGTTGACAAGGCTTCGAGCCTTCACAATGCGCCCATGTGCTCAAGGCAAAGGAGGGTGCACTGTCGCATAGTGAAGGGATGAATGATGAGGTTTCATGCCTTCATGATGTTGTCATATGCTCTAAGGCAAAGAGGATGCACTATAACACTTTGAAGGGTAGAACGAAAATTCTCCATGTCATCGTGTTGCGCTCATGTGCTCAAGAAGAAAACTTGAACAAACAGAGTGCAATTTTTGAGGTTGATGGGGTTTCAAGCTTAAGAAGTGTGCTCTACCTGTTGGAAGCCAAGAAATAAATTCAATCAATAGGATTCGACAATAATATGAGGAAGAGAAATATCTATAAAAATTTATACTTGTTGTCGCATGCATGGTGGAAGATGAATGGTTTCAAGAATGTGAATATTTTATGCATGTGACAGTGGATTAACACTTGTAACATGAAGATTCAACATAAACACCAGCAAACAATCTGAAAAATAAGTGATCAAAAATAAGAAAAAGAAGATTTGGGAGTGAAATCATGAGATGCAATAGAAGGATTTGAGATGCAAAACTTACTTGCAACACTAGTTGATGAAGAGATTTTTGATTCCCCGGTTCAACGCTCAACACAGATGAAATGATTATGCAAAGAATGATTAACTAAGTTTATTTCATGAAAAACCAATTCATGCTTGAGTGCCACTTGTCGTCACATGAAAGGGTTAGTTAATAGGAGTTAAGTGGGTTCATATTTTCTAGCAGTGTGCCCTCATGCAAGAAGTTGTCTCATGAATGCAATTGGATACGGAACATGTCTTTGACATGAAGGAGTGCACCTAGGTAGGGCACACTTGCTTAGCATGAAAGGGTGCGCTCAAGTAGGTTGCACTCCTTCAACCCGAAGGAGTGTGGTCAAGTTAAGTGCATGTCTTCGTCAACTTAAAGTGCACTTTTTCTTTCGTAAGAGATTTTCTTGGTTTCATTTTCTTTTTAGTGCCTTTGAGTGCTTTTTTAGTGTGTGCATAGTGATAAGGCAAGGTTCTAAGTCTAGAAAGATTATGAGATCACCTAACCATGAACTAATTAACTCAAGTGATTCTAATGGTTAAGTGATGACGCTTAGGAAACATTGACTTAGGAGGATACGACATTAGGAGAAAATACATAGATAACAAATCAAACAACATGGCAAATCAAAGGGGTTTGAAATGACAATTATAGTAGGTTCCAAAATTGACATAGGAAAACATTTTGGAGGGTCGTCACCACTACTATGCTTGAGGATACTTTCACCCCACATTCACTTTCCAATCTTACTCTCATGAAGTTTTGCAATGCACCTATATCTATGAATTCCTGCATTGTCCTTCCATCGATCACCATGTCCACATAACTTATCCTATGTAATTGAATGTCTTGTCTTCTACTCAAGACACTAATCTTCATATCCATTTCATTAAATGAACAAATGTAACAAGAACTTGGCATACCTCCATGATCACATACTTCACTCTAACGATTGACCATATTTCTAGGATACATGCTCTAATGCCACTTGTTACAATGCTAGAGAGTCTCTCCAAGTATTCGTGCATGCACTCTCTAGTCATGCAACATAAACCTATTTCTCACTAATGGCAAGACCAACTTGATTTTACTTCACCCAGACTATGCCTCACAATTTCAACACTTAGAGTTATATGTCCTAGTTAAGTTATTTAACATAAACAATAGTTAGCCAAAACTAAGTGCATCATTCTCCTTCTACTTCCATCGTCAACATGTTCATAAGCTTAAACCAAAGTTACATTATGATAAAACTACCAAGAGAATCATGCCACACATGAAAAATCCAATAAGGGTGGACTGGCCCATGACCTAACACTCTGCGGAACTCTTTTACATATGCCAAAAATAAAATACAACAAGCTTTGACAAGTTCAATTCACCACCTAACCCTATCCAACCTCATACTACAATATTTGGGTCCTACTTGGGTTGAGCCACCCAATTGTAGCTATCGCTGGCTCATTTTGACCTGGTTGCAAAACCTCTCGCCCACTAAACCACTTGGTGCCAACCAATGCTCATGTTCACCTTGTATGCTCCTATGGTCCTCCTTCTACTCACGTCTCAACTTTGGGTGGGTAGCAACCTTGTCGCACCCCTAAAGAGAAACACCAAAGATCTCCATAGTTGGGTGCACCCTTATGCGTTTAACTCCCCTTCTCCATTCAAACTATGTGAAGCTTGTATGAGTAATTGTGATGTGTGTTCCAAATGAGAGCTTGATCGAACATATATATACCATCACATTGTGAGTATAGGGGTCATGACCCTTTGGGTCACTCGAGCCAATGTGTGGCACCCATGTAGTCACTCAACCATCCCTCTTCTAAGATGATGCTTAGAACAAGCAACCATGCTCAACTGAGATCTCAACCATGCTCAACTGAGATCTCAACCATGTTAGCCCAAAGGTCCACCAATAACTGATCATGCCCATTAGCATGTCATCTTATCTCAAGGAGGGAACACCAATAATCGATCGTGCCCAATGTTGTCTCAAAGGAATACCAATCATCTATCATGCCCAATGTCATATTAGGGGCATGCCAATAGATGGTTGTGCCCAAAATCTAGCTTACTCAGTTTGGGCGTGCCAATACGTGCGCTCATCCAAGTGTGATCACAACAACTTGCATTCCAAGTCAATCATGTAATGCTCGGGCATCTACCATGCTCAATTTGGTCGAAGGCATGCATAGGGGCAAGGGCATTATAACTACCTTCCCATACTATGGAATAATGGGAGGCAATGTAAAGAATTAAATGTGAGCTTATCATTAACGTTTCCCACTAGTTGGTTAATCACATCCACCATGAATATTACTTGTGGTAAGAATCGTTTGGCCCCTTGCCATCTTTGTCATGTCATTAATCACCTCTATTAAAAAATAATATACGCAATTTTAAAATAACCATTATTATACATATAAATATAAAAATATCTTATCAAAATACCTTATTACACCTCCTTAGCCATTTATTTTTATATATTATAAATTTACCCATACAAATTATTGAAATAATATTTAAATAAAATCAAAATAAATAAATTATCATATAACTAAACTCAATTAAAAAATTATAAATATAGTTTTTAATTAAATAAACTAAATTTATTAATTAATTATTATTTTTCCTTTTATTAACTTGAATATGAAATAATAATTCTCAATTAAATTTTAAATAACATGGGCACGACCATTGCCAAAGGATCACCAGTTATGACCCCGAAAAGAAAAACACATTGACACCACAATTCAGTAAGTATGCTTACTCTGTTTTTAATACAAATTCTTTGTATTTTCTTATATCATTAATCCAATACAAATTGGACAAGTAAACACTGTTATTTTCCATATCAAAAGTTATTTATGCGTTCCATTTAGTCAATGTAATAATGCAATATAAATATTTGATGAAATTAATAATAAGTGAAAAGTATGATATATATATTATATATATATATATATATAATATATATATATACACTTGTATTTCATAACAGAATAAGGTTGAGTGAAAAAGGATATTTTAACCTACATAACAAAATAAATATTATATAGGAAAATAAGAATTATTTGGTTAAAGAAAATCTATCAAACCCAATTAAATCTCACTACTTCCTAAATTATACATAAAATTGAATACTAATAACCACACTAATAACAAATTTCAATACAATAACACAAAAAATAAGAAAGAATTAGTTGATGTAACACAATTAACTTCTTACTACATAAAAATAACTTATTTATTTCCCACATTCCATAATCCGATAACGCTCAACCAAATCCAAGCCACCCGGAAAATGAAATCCAAGTCATATAAGCTCAGTGGGATGTTTTTAATGGGCAGTCGGGTCTATATATAGTGGTGTGGAGGAGATTTTGAATGCACTGCGAGCTACGAATCCTGAACTGAAGTTTTATATAAATATATAGCATCGGCGATTCACGGCCATAACTGCAGATGAGTCCTCTGTCTCACGCAAAATCACGTGTTTAGAGATGGAGTTTCAGACAGCCCATGTAAGTAGTTTTCTCTTTAGTGTGATTTTTCCAGATCTTTAGGAGTGGGCATGGTCGTGAGATCGAAACCTGCTGAGTATCGCTTGTCATGGTTTTAATTATTGCGGAGATTAATAAAAAAATGTGCTTCAGTTGTTTCAGGTGCTTCTTTTGTTGGGGTGTCTGATATTGCTCGGTGTAAAAGTGGAGTGCCAGAAGGGGAACTGGTCATTCAGTTATGCGGCCCCTTCGTGCCGAGCGAAGACCGTATCGATTGTGGAGTTTGGAGGGGTGGGAGATGGAACCACTCTAAATACCGAAGCTTTTAAAAAAGCAATCGCTTTTCTGAGCGGATTCTCGAAAAAAGGAGGCGGCCAGCTTTACATTCCACCAGGCAGATGGTTAACTGGAAGCTTCAATATCACAGACCACTTCACTCTTTATCTCCATAAAGAAGCAGTCATTCTGGGCTCTCAGGTAATCCTTCCTATTATTTTTTTTGAATTATTTCTCCTTCTTCTAGGTACCTCCAGAAACATGCCATATAATATATTATTTCAATTTAGCATCTATGGCATGCCTGATAACTTTGATGATCTAACCTGCAGGATCCAAAAGATTGGCCGTTGATTCCGCCTTTGCCCTCTTATGGAACAGGCAGAGATGCACCCGGTCCAAGATATAGCAGCTTGATAAATGGATATAACCTTACAGATGTTGTAATCACTGGTGTGAATTTTTCTTTGTTTTTATCATTTTTCGGATTTTGAAAATATTCTAAAATTTAATGAATATGTGTAGTGTTATCTTTAAGAGTTTGTCACATTTATGTTGGTTGGAATGGACGTTTGGAACTAATTTCTGTGGTTCATTATCAGAATTAGATCCATGAGTGAAATAAGTCAGAAAAATTTCTGTGGTTCATCATCAAGATTAGATTATGAGTGAAATAAGTTAGAGGTTGGTTCTAAAAATAAATTCCAAGAAACATGAATGCTAAACCTGGATTCCAAAACATGAATGCGATGACTGGCGATAACTCCTAAAAATAACAATACACAAAATATAAATCTCAGAAGCCTCAAATTAATGAATATGATTAACTCTGTTTTACCAGTCCATAGAAAATTATTTTCATTTCCTAAATTGTAATTTGTTTTCAAATTTTCAGGTGACAATGGCACTATAGATGGGCAAGGAGCAATTTGGTGGCAAAAATTTCGCCAAAATTTACTGAATAACACACGAGGTTACCTGTTAGAATTGCTGTACACTAAGGATATAATAATTTCAAATCTAACTTTCTTAAATTCACCTGCATGGAACTTGCACCCAGTTTACAGCAGGTATGTAAACATATCATTATTCTCTATGCTGTCCAGTTTTGCATAAGGTTTGACCATTGCATGTGACCTTGGTTGTTTAAATGTCCAGCAATATCCTTATTCAGCACGTGACTATTCTTGCACCAGTTGACTCACCAAACACTGATGGAATTGATCCAGGTTAGTTTTAATATTTGCAACTAATATATCAATTGTTACTTCCACTTAATGTCTCTGATGTTTGTTGTGAATTAATACACAACCCCATATGCATATACATATAGATTAAGAAATGAATTTAATTTAAAGACTTTTTAAATAGAAATGAGATTTATAAATAAAACACTTACTAAAATATTAATCTCAAACTGTACGATTTAGGACCATAGATCCTTTTTTAAGTATCGTTCATTTTCACCAGCCTGCATTTAGAGGATCATTTTCGTTGTAAAATATCCTTTTATAAGTATCACTCATTTCTGCCAACCTGCATTCAGACTGTCATTTTAGTTATGAACTTTGAGCATTATTAGTATAAAACTTTCTATAAGATCACATGTACTCAAATCCTACCTCTCTGAAGCCTACTTTCACAGCTTTTTTATTTCAAGTTGGGAAGTTTTGCTCAAATGTGTTATCTGCGTTTCTTCTTCAGTCGAAACAGTTAGAAGATTTCATGGAATCATTCTTAAAAAGTGTATTAGACTGTCAGCACAAAGTCCTCATCTCTTAAAAGAGTGCACACCATGTCTCTAAGCAGACCTATGAATAGAAATTCTCATCTTGCAAGAAGGCCGATCCTATACTGTTATGGCAAAAAAACAGGGGGTCATTTGGATTTTCACATTCACCTTTTTCGGAAGGGGAATCATCACGTGAACTAATTTTTATTTTGAGATTTACTTTGGGACCACTCGAAAGTAATGATAATGGTTTGGAAGTTTACTATTGCAGGAGTTTTGGTGTAACATGGTAATAAGAGCTTTAGCCCATAGTGTGGACTAAGGGCCACTCTGGGATCTACCTTAGGAGCACTCAAAAGATAATAATAATGGTTTGGAAGTTTACTAATACCTACTAATTTCAGTGTAAAAAAAACCTTAACTAGTATATATATATAGACACACCGGCCTAAAAGCATAATATGGGAATTCTATTTACTGTTCAGAAATTCAGAAATTCTGCTAACTGTAATTTGTTCAGAAATTCTGCTAACAATTACAGGATGAAAAAAATTAAATGTAGGAATTTTTTCTTTAGCTGGGAGCAAGCAACAATAAGAATTCAATGGAATTTTACATATTTATTATCAAGCATTAACAGATTCCATACTTACCGCTTAGGTAATTGATTTGTTTTGCTTTTCATATGCAGATTCCTGTTCAAATGTGCTTATTGAGGACTGCTATGTCGTGTCGGGTGATGATATAATTGCAATAAAGAGTGGGTGGGATCAATATGGAATCTCTGTTGGCATACCCAGTCAACATATTGTCATCCGTCGTCTTGTTGGTATATCACCTACAAGTGCTGTAATTGCAATAGGCAGTGAAATGTCAGGTGGAATTCAGGATGTTCGAGCAGAAGATATCCATGCGATCAATTCAGAAGCAGGAATAAGAATTAAGACAGTCCCTGGAAGAGGTGCGTTTGTGAGAGATATATTTGTGAATGGAATGACTATGGTGAATATGAGGTGGGCATTTGCAATGTCTGGTTCCTATGGTTCGCGCCCGCACCCTGATGACAAATTTGATCCAAATGCTATTCCTGTAGTAGAAAGGATTAGCTACAGCAATATAGTAGCAACAAATGTAAGTGTAGCAGGGAAACTAGAGGGCATTGCTAAGGCTCCTTTCAAAGACATTTGTCTCTCAAATGTTACTATAACTGTGGCCAAGTCCAAAAATGATCCATGGAACTGCACTTATATTCGTGGCTTCTCAAATGCTGTATCTCCACAGCCATGTAGCCTACTCCAGGAAAAACCAGAAGCAGGGAATGCGCTCTGTCCCAGTCCTCAGAAACTTGATACCACAGAAGAGAACAAATTGCAGCATTGTTCTTATAGTGGTAGCCCTTAATCGGTTCCATAACTTAAAACTTCAGGCATGATTTTGTCCTTGCTACAGTGTTGGATCAGGGATACAATGAACACTTCAAAATAATATTATCTTCAATATCTTCTATACTAGATCACTATATCAGTATCAGTGTAATACCTTTGGATGATCACGTGTGTAGTTTCAACTGCACTTTTTCTTTACCCATTTAAAAGGGGATTGAAGAGATTTTTGTTGTCAATGATTTTCAAATGATTTCTTCTAAAATGTTGAACAGGAAAATTATTTGAGTTTACTGCTCAAATTTTCTTTTTAGAGGCAAAGAACCAAAGTATATCTACTGCCCATGAAGTTGAAGGCTGGTTAATAATTACAAAGAGAGTGCCTCAACAGATTGAAGATGGAAAACAACTTACAAAATAGCTCAGTTAATAACAACATTTCAGTATTGAGTATTAATTTCGGCACTGCCCATGAAGTTGAAGGCTGGTTAATAATTACAAAGAGAGTGCCTCAATAGATTGAAGATGGAAAACAACTTACAAAATAGCTCAGTTAATAACAACATTTCAGTATTGAGTATTAATTTCGGCATGGTTCGGAGATAGAAATAGAATCATCCCTCCCGAGTTCAATTTCTGCAAATAACATGATAGATATTTACAACATTTACCATACAAATATATTCTTCGTATAAAAATTACAACATTATACCTGTAAAAAAAATGCATTTCAATACTGAGACAATTATTACAAGACAGGCAGTGTAGAAATACAGTAGTTTATTGGTAAGCCACTCCATGTAACACTGTATCCAGGTCCTTGTCCTGTTTCTTCATTCATTAGTTTATCTTAGTTATAACAGGTAAATGAGGATGAGAATGCAAACATCTTCCTCTGCATTTGACTGTAAAACGCTGATGACATCATTGTCAGCATTTTCTTGTCAGTTTCCCAAAAGCATATTTATTAACACCTTGAAACCCTTAGACAGGTAGTCAATTCTCTGTAGCACTAGCACAAATCTGTGTGAACACTCTTTATGTATCGAGATATATCAAATTGAAGAATTCCACGTCAACTGAGCACAAAAACATTGAGATTGTATTAAAGGTTGGTATGTTTTTATCATTTTTCTCCTTTTTTCCGAAAGGAAAAAATTCAAATAAATAAATTTGTCTATTGTCTCAAGATAAAAAATATCGAGTAAAAGGATTTCAGTTAAACTGATTCATCTTTATTTTCAAAAATAGATGGTTTTCAAATTACATTACAAAAATAAATAAAACAAACGAATTTCAGTTAAACTGATTCATCTTTTTATAAAAATGGATGGTTTCTGAATCATATTAGAAAAATAAGTAAAACAAATACAATGAAAGAAGAAGCTAAGTGTGAAAGTTTTGAGACCTTGTTCCCAAATACCTTTACCCATGCCATGTAGACCTCCAACTTCATATAACATGCTACAATATCCCATGTCCAATGATATCAAATGGATTGGTCCCACGTCCAATATCCCATGATGAATGATGAATAAAAAATATCCCATGTCGAATGATATCAAATGGATTGGTCCCACGTGTCACTTATCACATTTTGCATGAGGCCAAACATTCACCTTAGCCACTTATGATGTGTTGTCAAACTTCTTTATGAACAATACAACAAAATTGATGATACCACATGCCCTCCATGGAAGTATTTGAAGTTGCAATAATATGCAATATGTCATTTTAGAAGTCTCTAGATTGGAGATCGCGTGTAATGTGTCCTCTGAGACATTTTTTTGAAGATTCCATGTATAATGGATTAAGCAAAGTTTCCTCCCTAAACTTGATGCCTCTAATTGTATCACATCAAAGTATTTTTGGAGTGTGTAGCACAAAAAAAATCACGTGAAAGTCACAAAATGCCCTAAAACTTGAGCAAAAGACTTCCAAGCTTTTTCTAACTAGTTTCTCATAAGGTAAGGGATTGTTTCAAGGCCCTTAGTCTAAATGCTTTAGAATAACATTTTGTAAGTGCATTAGATGAAATCTAAAATCATGTTCAAGGGTTTTTGAGATGGATTACTACGCATCTAAGACATCCATGCCTCTTATTTTTTTTCAAAACAACTATAAAAAAGTTAATCCCATATGTCATGATTTTAATATCTTCACTTTTTTCTCATTATCAACTCATATTAATAGAACAAACAAATTAGCCCCCTACCTTAATATTTCCATAACCTTTATTGAAAAAAATATAATAAACAAAAACTACCTTATTTTCTTTATAACATGGAGCCTTAATATTTTCATTTATTCAACATTCAAAATCTTGACCCTTTGTGTCTCATAAAATATATGAAAAAATCATAAATCAAATTCCTATTAAACCTATCAATTTAATGAGTAACTTGGAAATTAAAAACCAATGGAAAGAGAAGCAAATTCCCCCTACAAAGCTATGATAGAAATGCTTGTGGGAGAATGTGTTTAACCCTAACAAAATGATTCTATAAGTACTAAGGGAAAGGAAATCATAGGATGTCAAGAGGGGAAACTCCTGATAGCTGGAGAAGAGATGTAGAGAAAATCATTGATGAGGTGAGTCTAGCTAAAATGTTAATGTGAGGATATTCACGCTAAATGCCGATGGGGAATTTTGGGCAAGGTGTCAGAAGAGGACATTTGGGCAAAGTGTCAATGACATTGATTTTTCCTAATCACTAAACCATTTACTAAGCATCAGTGCATGGCACTTGATCAATTTATGATGGTTAAGATTTATAAAGATCATTGAGGGAAAGGAATCAAGTCATCATTTTGTCCAAAGACAAATAAATAGGCCAATGTAGTCGGCCCAAGTCTTTAAAGAGCTAAGAACTTTAACCAAAAACAATGACAAAGATACTCTAACAAATCATCATCATGGAGAATAGATAGTGCTAAATGTTGATGACAAATTGATTGACTCATTAAGAGGGAAGTATGGATAGCTTCTAGTATCAATGAAGGTGAACAATAACTAATTGGCAAAGGCGAGGTTAGTTTATGGCACCAACTTGAAGATGAAATTTGGGCACACTTTGTCATTGGTTTGATCGATCACTTATGGGAAAACAAGCACTATCATGCATCTACTGGGAAAATCCCTTCCAAAAAACATTGCATAGGTATTCCAAACATTTATGGAAGAATGATTAAGTCTTTGATGATCGGATCCCTTTGGTAACCAAGGGCATACTCTCATTGACAACACAGTTTCCAATCAAACTAGAATTGTATTGAGTTCTCACTTTTTAGAGGTTGCAAAAAACATCTGATTTTGAAAAGCGTTGATTGAGAATACACCTTTTCTTTGGAGCGTATTTTTGACACTTAATTTTTTTTTTATGTATTAAGTATGCACATTTTTTAAATGTTAGTGATTTTCATGCCAATTTTGAAAAGTGGTGATGCAGCATCAACCCCTTTTTTGAGGGCTTAACTTTAAATTTTCTTATGTACTAAATATGGATAATTTTTTGAAATGATGATGATTTTCATGTGAATTTTGAAAAACGTTCATGTATCAACAAATTTCATTTTTTTCAAGTGAATATTTTTGACTCTTTCATTTTTCCTATGTCTTAAGTATGCACCAATTTTTTAAAGTGTTGATTATTTAACCATTTTTTAATTTTTCTTATTCCTCTTCTTATTTTTCATACAGAGATGTTTTTTTTTAAGGGTCTTTTTCTTTGCATTGTTTTTTTTAATGAAATTCTCATTCTTTTGCAAAGTTAAAAAAATTATTTTGAAATGAGAATTTTTATATATTTATATATCGTTAATTAATACTTCAATACACATAAAAAAAAAGAATTCACTAAAAAATATTAAAATTTGACAAAAAATGCACATTTTGCATATATATATAATTAAAAATATGTATTTTGGGATCTTTTCATGAAAAATAACATGTTTGTTTTTAAACAATGATGAATACAATTCACTAGGCACAATTGATAACTTCATACAAATGACTGCCATTATTCCACCATTAATAGAAATATTTCATAAATGCCACACATGCCAACATGTCTCCAGAGACTTGAATCCATGCCACTTGTGACATAAATTGTGAACTATACCATTTGAGCTAAGTTCCTTTGATCACAAAAAAGAACATGTTAAATAAAGGATTTTTATGAAAACGAATTGAATAAAAAATGTTGAAAAATACCAAATTTTATGATTTTTTTATGAATTTTATGTCCAAAGATGATGACATTTAATTAAAATTGTTGATTAATATTACTTCTTCTTCTTAATAATAATAATAATAATAATAATGATGATGATGATGATGATATATACTTTATAAATAATAATACAATTATTTAATATTAATAAATAAATAATAATAAATGTGGTTGATAAATGTCTGTCGGTGTTTATCAACCACATTTATTAATGTGATTGTGCTAGTCATAAAATAGATTGTTTTCAAATTATATTACAAAAATAAGTAAAACAAACAGATTTCAGTTAAACTGATTCATCTTTTTATAAAAATAGATGTCTTCTAAATTATATTAGAAAAATAAGTAAAACAAACACACTGAAAGAAGAAGGTAAATGTGAAAATTCAGCCATTAAGCTTCAAGGGGAGTGTGAAATTTTTGTGACCTTGTTCCCAAAGACCTTTACCCATGCCATGTAGACCTCCAACTTCGTATTTTACACAAAACACAAAACTTTTGTGGTATGATATGAAGTAGCATACAAAAGTTTCACCGATATGATGATCAATTAAATGTGTTATGTCTCTCATAAGTGAACCTTCTCTTAGATTTGATGATGAATAAAAAATCTCACGTGTCCAATGATATCAAATGGATTGGTCCCACATGTTACTTATCTCATTTTGCATGAGGCCAAACATTCACCTTAGCCACTTATCATGCCAAACATTTTTTCTAGCATGATATAATGTGTTTTCAAACTTCTTTATCAACACTACAACAAAATTGATGATACCACATGTCCTCCATGAAAGTATTTGAAGTTGAAATTATATACAATATGTAATTTTAGAAGTCTATAGATTGGAGATCCCATGTCATGAGTTCTCTGAGACATTTTTTGAAGACTTCATGTTCAATGGATTAAGCATCATGCCCTCCCTAAACTTGATGCCTCTAATTGTATCACATCAAAGTATTTTTTTAGTGTATAGCACAAAAAAATTCTTCATGTGAAACTCACAAAATGCCCTAAAACTTTACCAAAACACTTCCAAGATTTTTCTAACTAGTTTCTCATGAGGTAAGGGATTGTTTCAAGGCCCTTAGTCTAAATGCTTTATAATAACATTTTGTAAGTGCATTAGATGACATCTAAAATCATGCTCAAGTGTTTTTGAGATGGATGACTATGCATCCAAGACATTCATGCCTATTATTTTTTTCGAAACAACTATAAAAAAGTGAATCCCATATGTCGAGATTTCAATATCTTCATTTTTTTCTCATTATCAACTAATATTAATAGAACAAACAAATGATCCCCCTACCTTAATAGGTCCATAACCTTTATTGAAACAAAATATAATAAACAAAACTGCCTTATAAACTTTATAACATGGAGCCTTAATATTTTCATTTATTCAACCTTCAAAATCTTGACCCTTTGTGTCTCATAAAAGATATGAAAAACTCATAAATAAAATTCCTATTAAACCTATCAATTTAATTAGTAACTTGGACATTAAAAACCAATGGAAAGAGAAGAAAATTCCCCCTATAAAGCTATGATAGAAATGCTTATGGGAGAATCTATTTAACCCTAATGAAAATATTCTATAAGTACTAAGGGAAAGGAAATCATAGGATGTCAAGAGGGGAACCTCCTTATATCTGGAGAAGAGATGTAGTGAAAATCATTGATGAGGTGAGTCTAACTAAAATGTTAATGTGAGGAGATTCACACAAAATGCCAATAGGGGAATTTTGGGCAAGGTGTCAGAAGAGGACATTTAGGCAAAGTGCAAATGACATTGATTGATCCAGGTGGATATTGGTGGCCACCTACCAAGTCCATTTGGAGCCCCATCATTGTTTCTCTCAGCATTTTCAGTTTCCTTAATTATAGCACAACTTACTATTTTTAGCAGTTTTTTCGGGTCCTGAACTTCCGGAGCCGTTTTGAGGCCCTAAACGACGTTTTTTGGGAAATCTGGGGGCATCATGGGTCCATGGGCCTATGTTTCCCTTCCCAAAGTTGTAGTTCTCAGATAGATCTTTCTAACGAGCTATCATACGCGTCAAACGGAGATCGTATGCCAAA
>APFE030520316.1:0-10427 GCA_000404065.3 Pinus taeda
TCAATATTTAAAAAAAAAAACAACTTGAAAATTCGTTAAGTAATCATAATTTAAAAAAAAATTGGACATAATAATTTTAAAGCGTGAAAAATAAGTCCTCTAAAATAAGGTATGCTGCATCAACACGTTTCAAAATTAGCATGAAAATCACTAACATTTAAAAACAAATATTTATATTTGCATCAACACGTTTCAAAATCAGCATGAAAATCACTAACATTTAAAAACAAATATTTATATTTGACACACAAGAAAATTAAATATGCTCCGAAAAAGAGAAGTGTATTCTGCATCACCATTTTTCAAAGTCGGGTCATGTTTTTACCACCCTTACGAAACGGGTAATCATATCGGTTATTTAAAGTGCCAAAAACTATGCTCTAAAAAATATATGTGTGTTCTGCATCGTCCCTTTTCAATATTGGGTCACTTTTTTGCTATCTCTAAAAAAACGGGTAACAATATCAGTTCCCATTTCAAAGTTTACGTTGTTCACTTTTAAATTAAATCTAAAAACTAAAAGGTATGGAGAGATGAAGTGGTGTAAATTAATGATTATGTAATCATATTTAAATTTAATTAATAAGCAAATAAAAGCTTAATACTTACAAAACACTTACAATATAACAATATTATTAACCACGGATATTCACCCCATTATACTATGAATATTATTAACTTGCAAATAGGCTTTGTTACAATACCATGGGATAATACCATGGATTATCAATACCATATTTCCAAAAACCATAACTCATTTCAAAATCAAAATATTTTATAAATATTTTACTTCGTAACATTTTAAAAATTAAATCTAAAAGAAAAAAGACATGAATATGTTGTAATGTCCCGTAAGCTTTTTGACTTAGTCAAAATAATAATAAAAAATAAATTAAATAAAAAATAATAATAATAATAAAATTAACGATTATAAATATTAATCAAACATTTCTGACATGTCAAATTACATAACACTAAAGATAAAGAAAATAAATTAAAAAACATAAATTAATAATTTATTTATAATTAAAACTATATTTAATTATGATTAATAATAAAACTAGCCTATACCCATTTTAACTTTGAATCTATCAAGCATCGAGAGGGATTAAATCTCTTAAGATGCAAACCTCTTAACTAGTCTAGATCCATCTTAATTTGTAAAGGTTCCCTCCAGCCTAGTATGGAAAAGATGTTGTAATGTCATGTCCTCAAAACATTTTTTCTTGGTCAAATTACATAAAAAATAAAATTAAGATCAAATAAAAAATAAAATTAATAACTTGAAAACATTTCTACCTGGTCAAAATAAAATAAAAATAATAAAGAAAAATTTAAAAGAAAAATAACTTCATGGTATTAACCTATGGTATTCATAATATTCCCTATTTAAAAGGGGAAATTAAAACAACCTAGATCCAGCTTAACTTCATATCTACCAAGCGCCGAGAGAGATTTGAATCTCTTGAGATACAAACCTCTTTTAAAGTGACAAAACAAAGATTTGATCCCTCTCGACGCTTGGTAGATCCAGAGTTAAGATGAATCTAGGTTGGTCATATATTAGAGTCCATGAGCTTAGAGGAGGTCCACTTACTAAAGTGATCCTTACAATGGGAAGGAAGCAATACGTATGCATGATTGATAAACATCCTATCAATAGAGGCACATGTATATTGCAATTTTCAATTATATTATTCCTCTTTATTTGACATCAGGTTCTTCAAAAATAGAATTACAGAAAGATACAAATTACATGATCTTTCAAATTGTAATTAATACATAGGATTTCAATTTGTAATTTGTTGGAATATATGGTGATGTTGGCTCATCACATCTCTAAATATTCTATAGATAGTTAGTAGAAGGATCAAATTACAAGAGATATTCAGTTGAATGGTGAACAAGTTGGTTAAATTATTGACTAGCAAACAATTAGGAAAGTGGTCAACTAGTGGGACCACTGATTGAGTGGTTAGAGGATTTGACTAGACTATGAAGTCAACTCGAGAAATTGGTTACTCAAGGTGAATATGCTTGACTATAATAGCTAATTAACCAATGAAACAATGTGGATTTCATGGAAATGGTTGGAATTGGGGACACTTTTTTGTGAACTGAATCTTTCACAATTCAATGAATTTGGTTAGATTTGGACACTATAAATAAAGCACCCTATGGGTCAAATGAAACAAAAATCAAGTCAAGTAAATTGAATATGCATTATGATGTTATTATCACAATGAGTTGTGCTTAAGTGTTGTAATAGTGTCATTATACACCAACTTCATCTTGGAGTATCATTAATGTTTTGTTTACTTCTTTTAGATTCTACATTATGTTCTTTATTCTCAAGTTCATTCCCCAACATGGTATCAAAGTTATCAGTTTTGACCTAGCCCAATGTCTTCAAATTGTGTTGAGTTGGATACTATAGTGATTAGTGTTGAAAATAGCAACAAGAAATGCTAAAAGTAGAAGTGCTAAAAATAGCACTGCTATAATAACAGTTTGGGTGTCAGTGTTGGATTGGGCAACAGGGAATGAAAAATGGAAGTGCTAAAAATCGCTATTTTTAGCAGTTCAGGATGGATTCCTATTTTAGTTAGTCCCTAGACTAAAAATAGGAAGTAAAATTCCAATTTGAACTTAACAGCGGTTTGAAAATAAATTAATTAATACTCCATGAGTTAATTAGTTGTGAAAAATCAAACATGAAGTCTATGTGAGGACATGCAACATTTTATCTATTAATTGAGGTATTTATCCATCAGTTAAAGAGATAAGGATGAGTTCTAATTAATTTGAGTTGTAATTAGTTGGCTCAGTTAACTGAGTCAAGTCCAGTGAGATTGATTTAAATAGTTTGTTTAAATTAACGTGAGTTCAGTTAGTTAATGCATGCTTGCATATAACTGTTGCACTTCAGATAACTAAATATTCTCTCATGAATAACTCATGCATGTCAGTTCAGACAGAGACCCAGTTGAGATCAGAGAAGGGATAATGTACTATCAGTTGGATGAATATTTTTTTTATAAATGAAGCTCATCCATGATGAGGATTTATCTCCTTCAGGACTGCGTAGTTGGATCAGAGGTTAATGAGTGTGTGAAGAGGCCAATTCACACAAGTGGTTGCACTGGACCCCAATCAAAATTGTGCAAAGAAATAGGAGTCTTGGAGGGTAGACCAGAGGTTAGATAGAGGCCTTTGACTATCTATGAGTAGCAGAGGTATTGCAGAGAGAGCAGGATAACTTTTGAGCTGATTCTTTTTGTAATACTGGCTATATTTCCACTTGTATGATAATACAGAGTTGGGGTTTTAGGCTGAGGCTTTCCCCGGGTTATATCTTCTGTGTTATGTGTGATTGATTCCTTCTTATCAGTTATATGTGTTCTTATTGATGTTTCTCATGTTAAATTAAGCTTCCACAAAGTTTATGGTAGAAGTAGATCTTGTATTGTGTTTTAGTATATTGCATAATATGTTGATCTACAGTGGGAATTTCTACAATTGGCTCTAGGTTAATTGATTTGTTGACTAGAGACTATTTGAATATATCAAATTTGTTAAAAACGTGAAGATGACTTCCATGATTAATCCTATCATTTTGAATGGACAAATTATGTTGTTTTGACACCAGATATGGAAACCCTAATGAAGAGTAAAGGGCTTTGCCAATATATGAATAATGTTATTCCAAATTGAGAGGATGACCATATGATGTCTATCATTGATGGAAATAAATATGAGGCCATTGAGGCCATTACAACCTATATTGATCAAGAAATTCATTTTCATATGAGTGAGATCAATTGTTCTCATAATGTCTAGACAAAATTTAGGTTATGCAGTTAGAGAAAGATTTATCTCTTGGTTTCCATTCATTTGAAATAATTAATGGTTATCTAGATTATGTTAAAGAGAAAAAAAGGAATATGGGCAAATTTAAGAAGAAATTTCGAAGGATATCTCATTGAATTGGTCCTGGTAAATTCAAGAATGCATGATGTGTTATGTTCCTCATTTTTCACAAACTGGAAATCATGAAAGGAATATTAAAAGGAATAGACCTTTGACATATTTAGCGATTTGTTGATCAAGGACCAAAAAAGTTGATAAAGGAAATATTAGTAGTAAACACCAAGTTTAATTTCTCAAAGGAAAGGGAAAGTCAAATTAGAAGGAGAGAGGAAGTAGGATGGAATGCCTTGACTAGAAAGTTAAAGAGAAGGGTAATAGGTCAGTATTGACTAGGAATAATTGAAAGAAGAAGAAATTTCACTACTTTGGAAAGTCAAGGCCTGCAGAGAAAACATATTAGAGGAAGCATGATGACATGGAGGAGAAGGTTAGGCAACTTGAAGGAAATGTGTCTACTAAGAAAAAAATTATTTGGTCAACTGACAAATTCATGTTCTTGAAACATAGGAGTTACACTCTCACTCTGTGCAAAATGAATGGGTATTCAATTCTAGATGAATTCCTCATATGATGAAGGATGCTTCTTAGTTTTCCTCCTTTGACAAGGATTTCGAGAAAAATACTTATCTAGCAATAATTTTTCCCTTCACATGGTTGATCACATTGATTTTTATTGCACCGAGAGGCGCCCTACAACCCGGTATTGGAGCACATGTGTAGACGTAATTGTTTGTAAAATTCAACATTCAACTTAAACATTTAACATTTATATGTCGACTCAATTAAAAAATAATAAAAGATTAAAAGTAATATAGAACCCAATTTGAGGGAGATGTTTTAGTGTCTATAAATGAGTGTAAACATTCAAATCTTGGCTCAATTAATAATAAAATGATAGAAGTAAAAAAATAATAAAAATCAATTTGTTATATTGTAATTTTGTTTTGCAAGACAACTTAGTACCTCCTACTCAAGTTTGAAATTATGCTCTCAGAAAAATTGCATAAATAATTATAAGTTACATTGGTTAATGCTAAATTAACAGGCGTTGTAGGGTGGTATAGTCCTCGCCACTTAAGTGGATGTTATGTTTTTAGAAAAAATTCAAATTTATATATGAAGTAGAAAAGTTAAGTTGTAGCTTTTTCAAAATGTCCATACATAAATGAATAATAGTCCTGGTTTTTACTAATTTATTTTATTTTGATCTAGAAATATTTTTGCGGATCATGTTTTTGCAACTCGGTGGTTATTGTCCTTATAAAATAAAAAATACTTTAATTATTTATAAAATTAAACATTATAACTTACCATGGTCAATGAAAACTAATAGTGATCAACAAACCAATCGATTGCTAGAGTTCTGCCTTGGTAGAGACTAACAACTCAATAAACTAAAATTCATTATATAAATATATAAATAGTCTCCTACATTATATAGAACCCAATTGTTTAATTCTCATTATTCTTAATATCACTTGCAACCATACTTCATACATAAAGTCATTATTCTTACTATATATTTCACTTATTAATTTTCATAAATTATTATTAGTTTATAACATATGAGGTAGATGTTATTATATGTTTTATCTATATTAAATTTCATAAATATAAATCATTTTAGATCCATATTTACATATGTTTATAAATTTTTTAAATAAACAAAATAAAATGCATTATTGTTTTGATTGAATGTACTCATAAGTAAGGATTTATTGGACTCTACAACTTTATAATTTGACAACTTTATTAAAAAGTAGGTATATATATGAGGTAGATGTTATTATATGTTTTATCTATATTAAATTTCATAAATATAAATCATTTTAGATTCATATTTACATATGTTTATAAATTTTTTTAATTAAACAAAATAAAATGCATTATTGTTTTGATTGAATGTACTTATAAGTAAGGATTTATTGGACTCTACAACTTTATAATTTTACAACTTTATTAAAAAGTAGGTATATATAGCAATTTGAGTAGAAAATAGTAATTTAAAAAAAAAATTATTGAAATTTATTTATTCAGATATCAAGTTTATTAAAATAAATATTCAATTTTGAATATTTTAAATGTTTCTACACAAGGTATCAAAATACTTCATCTCCTCTTTACACTGAGTAGAAATAAGATGTTATTCAAAGCAACGACCATAATGGCAGTGACCTGTAATGGAAGTATCTCACCTTTACAGTGGATTTGACTTGCAAAAAGTCTTAGCATTAGATTTAACTCAGAAAAAAAGAATTTAATCTTTAGGAAGTGAAAAAAGTTTCAAGCAATAACTATCAAAACTTTGATCCATTATTGCATTCATATTTCAGCGCCGAAGTTAGCAATGTTTGAATACGTGATTCTTGATTTCCATTTTTATTAATTGGCAAGCTTGTATAAATAAGTTAATAGTGTTGTTTACATGAAATAAATCAACTTTCAGTTACATTAACAAGTAACGATCTCCGGTAAAATTTGGTTTAAAACTTACGAATATTGTAACTTGCAAAATCTATCTATATATATATTAACTTCTATCAATCTGTTGTAGCCTGATATATATTAACTTTTATTAATTTGTTTAATCAGGCTATAAGATCCTATGAAAACTAGTGATCCCCGTTAAAAACTTTGAGAGTTTTTTTTGGGCATGGGACACAGGTCAGGAATCCTGAAGTACATACAAATTTTAAGCAATAAAATGTTACAAATTTATTTTAAATTAAAATAAAAAATAATTTAATTATTTATAAAGTTAAACATTATAATTTGTTATGGTCAATGCAAAAGTAATAATGTTTAGTAGGCAAATTTATTGCTAGAGTTCTACCTTGGTAGAGATTAGTAATGGTTGATAGACAAATCATACTATAGTATTGCTTTGGCAAGAACTAATAAATTGATATGTGAATTGGATAAGTAAATTGTTTGCTCAAGTAGAAGAACTTGCATAAATTTTGGTGGGTAGTAAGCACTAGTAAGTCTACACATTTACAATTTTACTTTACATAAGTGCTGAAAAAAACATGAATAATGCTGGAAAGTATCTCTTGTAAGTATATTTTATACATCTTATTTCTATTCATGTTTACGCAAATACTTTTCTTAAATTATGGTGGGAAGTAATGAATGGTATAAGTTATTTACTTGAGTATAATTTATTTTCAAGTATTTTATTTTTGGACGATTTTCCTGTAAAGATTAAGAATAAAAAATCAATACAAAAATATTGTAGTGCCTCGCTCTAGTTGACCGACCTTGATATGAAATTAACATTGAGTTGGTTGAATGACTCACACATTATTTTTTGAGGACCTCATGTTGAGGTTCCAAACACTTGACTCCATTATTAATGGATGTGTTTATTTTCTATTGATGTTAGGATGATGATAACTTTGATGGATATGTATGTTTTTTTATTGATGTTAGGATAATGATAGATTTGATGGACATGTATATTTTCTATTGATGTTATTGTTGAGTGATAAAGAGGTGTCTTTTTAACTCCTATTTATCCTACATTAATTATCAATCCAGGTACGATTTTTTATTTCAAGAGTGTACTTAGCCTGAGGCGGGCAATTTATTCCAAGAGTAATGTTTTGCAGTACAGTGTTCAAATACAGGAGTAAACAGATGTTTGAAATAAATCTAATTGCAATACAAGAAACTTAATGCTCTGAAACTAAATCATTCACTCAGAAAACTACAACAATCATCAGTCAAGGATGCAGTAGTAGTAACTCTTTCCTCTGTCAACTGCTGTAAATGAAATTAACCGTAAACAAGATTCCCAATTTGAGAACTTAGATAGTAATAACCAATGTCCTTTACAGTTGTTGATCTTAGACTCCACACCAAAGTAACTGATTGAAAATGAGAACTGAATTAACTCAATAATGCTGCTAGAGAAAATGGAAAATACGTTCATTGCAATAACACTTAAAAGCATAACCAAATACTTGCAGGAAATAAATGAACAACAAAGCTATTTGAATAGAAATGGATGTAGAAATTTCACGTGTAGAACAAACCAATATATGCAATGTCCTAAAGCATAATACTTGGTCTACTTCTATAAAACATTAAGCGGAAGCATAATTGAGACCATGAGCAACATCAAGTAGAAACATGCATAACTGATGAAGAGAATTAATCACACATAACACAAGATATATCCAGGGGAAAGCACCAGCATAAAACCCCAACCATGTATTATCAATCAAGTGGAAATCCTCTTCACAATACAATAAGAATTAGCTCTCAAGCTATTCAGTTCTCAATGAACTATGAAGATATGAATATCTCATGAACCACCCAAGCCCTATTTATATAGGCTTTCCCTATGGTCCTTACGTAGTTTGCTTAGGAAATAATAGAAAAAGCATATGCTATTAATTCCAACATACCAAAAACAACCAATGGTCCAACTACGTATTCCTTGAGAACACTAGTTCATCAACCATGCAAAAAATACTTACTAGAAATAGTTAAGCATCTGATAGTACAATGTCCCACATATGTTCTCAATTGGGTCTCTAATAGAACTAACATGCAACAGTTATCCATGAGTGAATCCTCAGTTATCTAAAATAATAGTTGTCACATGCATGCAAGCATTAACAGACTATATTTTATTATTTTAACAACTTGTTAAAATGATCTAACTAGACTTGACTAGTTAGAACTAAGTCAACTGATTCTCTCATTATAGAACTGAACCTTATCTCTTTTAATAAGGGGATAAATTCTAAATCAAGGGAGAAAATAATTGCATGATCTCACAAAGACTTCAAGTTTAATTTTTCATAATTAATTAACTCATGGAGATTAATTAATTAATATTTTAAACTGCTGTTAAGACCAAAATTAATTTTACTTCCTATGGATATACGAGGGACTACTATAAATAGGAAGGGACCCAAAAATGCTATTTTTAGAACTTTCTATTTTTAGCAGTTTCACCTCTCACCCAATGTGGCCAATGACCTCACTGGCCAAATTGCTATTTTTAGACATGTTATTTTTATCACATTCTAAATTTAGCATTTCTTGTTGCACACTTTTCAACACTCCCTTTCAGCAAGAAAGGGATTATCAGTAACCCAGATCCTGTCTCTATGGAACTCAAACTTGCCCTTTGACAATGCCTTTGTCAAAATATTTGCATCCTGTTCCTCGGTGGAAATATACTGCAACATCATGATCCTCTTGACCATACAATCCCGTAGATGATGCTAGCAGATATGTATATGCTTGGCCCTGTCTGTTGGCATTATGGATAAAGTGTTGTCCTTGATGGCAACTCTTGCAGGTGATGGAGCACTGTACATCAGGTCAGTAGCAGAGATTGATGATCATCTTTCAAATATTGGAGAAAGTAATGGGTACGCAGGTACTCAGTACAAAAGGCGCGTACACACAGGTATTACATATAAAAAGTGCGTACATACCCACAGGTCACCCGTTCAGAAGGTGCGTACCCCCAGTGCACACTCTTCAAGGCAGTAAAGCTCGCACACGTGGGGTTTCTTATGTTTAACCCTTGGTATTTAGCCGACGGTATTGTATTATTACGGTTTTGGCCCGTGGTATTGGTCCATGATTTGAGGAAGAGCTTGCCTATATAAAGTAAAGGAGATCATTTGGCTTGGGCATCTTTTGAAAATTGAATATCTTAAGATCTGAAATATTGGGTTCTCGGTTTAAAAGCTTGATCTATAGAAGAGAAATTGAAAGCGAATCTGTGATGGGTGATCTCTCGAGCGCAAGACCAGATCTGAGCATCTGACTGTATTTCGACCCTAATCAGAGGTACACAGGTGATTAACGGTGCGAGTGCGTGGGTACGCAGAGGCGATGAAGGGGCAGTGCGTGGGTACGCAGAGGCGACGAAGGCGCAGTGCGTGGGTACGCAGAGCGACAGAGGTTCAGGTGCGTACGCATAGAAACAGTACGCGGCACGATAGTGTCTTTGGGTGCGTGGCTTCAGTGAAGTACGCGACGCGATAGTGTATCTGGGTGTGTACCTTCAGCAACAGTACGCAGCACGATTGAAGGACAAGTGTGTAGGCACGCGGTGCAACAGAATGCTATCTGCGGGTATACGCAGGGGCGCAGAAGGTGAAGTGCGTGAGGACGCAGGCCAGTGAAAGGAAAACTGCGTATCTGACTTAAGATCTTCTATTGACTGGATTTTTCTGTTAAAAAGGTGTTCTGGGTTTAGTTCTGTTATTGTTGATCTGGTTACTACAGCTGACTGTGTAATTTACATGTACTTGATGATCGTTTGATGTATATGGATTCAGTTTGAAAATTTATGAAAAGTGGTCCTTGAAAAGAAGTAGGGGGTTGTAGCTCCCTTCTAGAAGAGACTGGAAAACAAGAGAGAGTTGTAGCTCTCTACAGGTTGCAACCTGCGTACTGGTAAAGGACTGCACCAGTACAAGACCATTGTAAAAGGAGTTTCTAATTTGAAAGAAGATAGAGACATA
>APFE030520330.1:19583-40774 GCA_000404065.3 Pinus taeda
TGGAGTCCATGAAAATGCATCTTTCTTCAATAGTGTTGTTAGAGGTGCTGCTATTCTCCCATAATTCTTAACAAACTTGCGATAATACCCTGTCAACCCGAGAAATCCTCGCAGATGCTTTATGGATGTGGGATTCTCCATTCCTTAATGGCTTTAATTTTGCTAGGGTCTACCTTAACTCCTTCATGAGATACAATATGACCCAAATATTCCACCTCTTGTACTCCAAAGAAACATTTGGATCTTTTTGCATATAATTGTTTTCCCTCCAATAGTTGTAGCGTAGCACCCTGTCAACATGTTCAACATGATCCTTCTAAGACTTGTTGTAGATTAGTATATCATCAAAAAATACTAACACAAATTTTCTAAGAAGGGTTTGAAAATGGAATTCATCAAACCTTGAAATGTAGAAGGTGCATTGGGAAGGCCAAAAGGCATGACCAAAAATTCATAATGACCCTTATGAGTTCTAAACGTTGTTTTCGAAATGTCTTCAATCTTCATTCTGATTTGATAATATACTGAACAAAGATCCAACTTGGTGAAGTAAATTGATCCATGAGATTCATCCAGTAATTCATCAATGACAAGAATGGGAAACTTATCTTTAATAGTGAGCTTGTTGAGCTCCCTATAATCCGGAAATAAGCACCATGATCCGTCCTTCTTGTGCACCAATACTCCTAGAGTAGAGAAAGAACTTTGACTAGGTTGAACGATACCAGCCTCTAGCATTTCTGCAACCATACGTTCAATTTCAATCTTTTGGGCATAGGGATATCTGTACAGCCTGATGTTTGGAGGAACACTTCCTGGAATCAGATGAATAGCATGATCATGATCACGAATAGGTGGGAGACCTTTGGGAGTCTCAAATACCTTGGAATGATTGTCCAAGACTTTTTGGAGATCTGGAGGAATAGATGATTCCAATGTGGAAACATCTAGCGAACATAATTGTGCAATTACACCTCTTTGTTCCTTTTTTAGAAGCTTTGTCATACCATTAGAGCTGATTATCTTTCCTGGTTTCCTTGCATTACCCCTTAATTCAACTTCCTTTCCTTCCGTAGAAAATTTGATGAAAAGTTCTTGAAAATTAAAATCTATTGTACCCAAGGATTGTAGCCATTGGACTCCTAGTACAACATCAACACCTCCCATTGGAATGGAAAGCATTGGGCTAGTCAATACACATTCTCCCATGGATAGCTTGATATTATGGCACTTTCTAGAGTAATTTATTTTTCCTCCATTTCAACCATCACTTGACACTCTGGTGTTGGTTATAGGAAGCAATTCAATTCTTTTGCTACCTTACAATGAATAAAATTATGGGTACTTCCTGAATCAATAAACATTATTACCTTTTTCTTCTTGATTTGTCCTTCTACCTTGATGGTTTGAGGAGTGGTAATTCCCGCCAATGCATTACAATATATGGTTGGATTCATTTCTTCTTTATCTAGGCTTTGTTCCTGGTGTATATCCTCTTCTTTTGACCTTTCTTACTCCTTTTCTTCTTCCTCTTCACAATCTATGTAGAATAATTTCTTTTCAGCACACTTATGACCTTTAGTGTATTTGCTATCATCACTGTAACAAAGCCCTTTTGCTCTTTTTTCTTCCAATTGTTGTGGTGTCAACCTTATAGGTTGTGGAAGACTAGGGGCAACAACACTTCCATCTTTATAGTTGTGAGTGGTATGCTTCTTACTTGCCATAATTTTGCTTTCCATTTTTCTTGCTAACCTGAATGCCTTCTCTAATGCATCAGGTTCCCAAAGGCGAACATCATGTTGGATATTAACCTTTAAAGTCCCTATGAACACATCAATCCTATGCTCCTCTGGAATATTTTTTACCCTTATGTTCCATTTTTGGAACTCTTCAATGTGTTCCATTATTGAACCCTTTTGTTTGAGACTTATCAATTGGCTAAAAAAGAGTATTGTTTTTTGTATCCTGTGTTGTCAATTCTTCCGTAAAAATTGCCCAAGTGATAATTTTTTTACAAGAGCAAATCCATTGATACCATACAAACTGATTTGGTTCCAAATATAAAGTTGCAATACGTACCTTTTGTGTGTTTTGCACATTATTGAGATCGAAAAATTGCTCCATCTATAATATCCATGTTGTGGAATCCTTGCCATCAAACTTCCTCATATCGATTTTTGGAATATGGTGGGTCTTCGATCCAACATTAGAGTTTATGAAATCAGGATTAACATTTCTTTTGTTTGCATCATGGGTTTCCTTTACCCTTTCACCATTTGTAAGTATTTCGTGTAGAAAATTTGTCAAATATGCCTTCAAATCTGCCATGTCTGTCTTCAAATCTGCCATGTCTCTCTTCAAATCTGTCTTCAAATCTATCTTCAAATCATCCATCTCAGTTCCACACCCTTTATCTTAGATTCCATGCCATTTATCTTAGCTTCTATTAGCTTTTGTGAGAGTGACATTTGTTGCACTTGGTCTTGTAATTTTGATATATCATGTAGCATTTCTTCCTCTTCTTCATGAGTCATGCTAGAGCTTTCAAGTTGTTTACTAGGTGTTTGCATTTTCTTTCCTCAGGGCATCAGTTAACGAAATAATTCTCTACTATGCCCTTTGAATTCCTTCAAAATAATTTTTCAAACCAAGCTTAAGAAAAAATTTAAAAAATTCTACACACCTTTTTTCACTTTGTAGGAGCTCGATATTGCCTCTGATGTATCTCTGTAATTTCATATCATCTAGTTCTAAAATTGTGACATGTAGTAGCCCTCTGTGTCCTATTTTCAATGCCACCAGTCTGATCCAAATTGGATTCTCCACGGAAGAGTTATGCCAAATCGCCCACAGTGACCTGATTATAGACTAGTTCAGTAAGTGTCTCTGTTTCAACCTTTGGCTCTAAAAAATATATACAAGAAACTGCAATCCGTCCACTTTCTGTACCTTCTTATTGAACTTCAATTTGATGCTCAGAGAGAAAGTTATGACATTTTTCCCCCGGTCACCTGTTTGGAATGTAATTCAAGAGTCTGCAGAAAGACCAATTTCCTCAGATCATATCTCCGTAAATATAGCGAAAAAAGTTCTGAAATTCAGATCGAAGGTTCAGTGCGATTTAGTCTAAAATGGGTTATTTTTCACTTCTGAAACATCGCAAATTTTTTTTTATAGGGAAAATGCCATGATGACCTATTTGGAGAAGTGAAACCCTAGAATCCAAAGCTCTGTTACCAAATGTTATGAAACCAACTCACAAAAAGATAGAAAAGATAGATCAACGCCTTAGAATTTAGTCTCTTCAAGGGGGAAACCTCCTTTACATTACACAAATGAATGATTCCTTGATGATTCAAATGAAAAAACCTTCTTTCTATATATAGGAGTCTAAGGAGTCACAATATAACCCACCCGACCTAACAATAATAATATAAAGGCACAAAAATAATAATAGAAGGATTTTAAAGGGCACAATAATCACAATATGGGGACAATAGGGGCACAAAAATATTAATAAGGGATATAACTACAATAGTAATGGGGTAATCACTAGTATTATAGGGACCTAACACTCGATCTCTTTCTTCATCTTCTGTGGTGAACTTTATCCTTTTCACTGTCAGCTACAATAACTAACACTTTGATGGAACTTTAGGTGTCAGGCTCCGCCGATCATGCACCCATTACATTTATAGACTCAAACTTTAAACATTCACTTTACAATTACAATTCTTTTCATGACCCAATAATCTTATTTCAATAACCCTTTACAAAGATTCTTAAAACAAATAACTTGACTTCTTTACAAAGTCTTATATAAATCCCTCATATCCCTCAACTTTATTTTTATGATATATATTTACCCTTCGCCGAAGCATGGATATAGCCACAAACTATCTTCAATCACTTTGCAGCCTCCAAAAATCCTGCAATTACTTCAATTAAGTTAAAGTGCTTCCAATATCTCCAAACGTTGTTGTTACCAATTTTCTGAGGTTAACCTTCAACATTCCATGTGAATATTTTGAATCCGTAGATTGTAAGTCACTGACATTATTTCGGCTGACATTTTGGACATAGAGATCGCCAGTTTATTATGATGAACTCTCTGCTTGCATGGGTTTTGAAACTCTTCAGGATCTAAATCCAAATTACTCCAGAGTATGTTGTCATAATCTTGTTCATCCTTTCCTCCATGGCTAGTTGGAGCTTGAATTTCATTAAGAATGTTGGCATCGGCTAGAAGAGAGATTGTTTATACAGGCATAAATGATACCTTCTCCTGAAATGATCTCAGAAAGACTTTCCAAAAAACTTTTGGAACAATATGCCATGGAGCACACAATGTGGAAAAACACGCTATCGATCACACCATTAAATGTATCACTCATTTTCTTCACACAGAATATTGCAAACTATGCTGTAAGGATTTGGTGGCACACTTGGTCAAAATTCAATGCATCAAATGAATTCCATGCGATACATTGAATTTAAATAATTGGTTTTGAGAAACAGTGACTCTAATAGAAATTTATCTTTAATCCTTACACCACCCAGGCCTGCATTATATCGAAATGAAATTACAGCCGCCACAGATGCACCAAAATCAATGGTTGAGACCTCGTCTGACAATTTGTTAATAGAATTTTACTATTCAAATCAAATCATTCCATTCAATTAACTCATCGAACAATGAGTACGAAATCTGGAAGTGTTCCAACTTCAAACTGCATGTTCTATAAACACAACGAAACATCCCTGTGTACAGGTCTATAGATCTTTACTGCCATCAAAAAATCAAACGATCCAAATAAAAATGTAATGAATTTACCTTTATAGCCTGAATAAAACTAAAAGCTGAGCGAATTTACAAGTCTGGCATATCAGCTCTTGTGATGACTCCCCAATGCATCTCCAATTCTGCCAAGAGTCGTAATACCCCTTCATAGCGCAATTTCTCCACACAATTGCTCCATGCCAAACGCATGTTGCTCCTCACATGCTCACTAGTCTTTCTCCACATAAATCTAACAATTCATGTAGCCTTTATTTGTATTACGCTTTTTTTAGCAGCATATATTTCAACACATCCGACCAATCACACAAATGGCCAATCTCGATGCTTATTCCTACAGGGTTTACATTGTTCTAATCTCTCTGTTCAGGGCATACTCACAAAGATACGCAAAAACAGTTCTTACTTAGGCTCTGATACCACTTTGATGCAACAAAGCTGCAAATTTGAAACGATCCTTGGGCCTGTGGTTTAATCCATTACGCAACAAATCTAAGGCGCCTCAAAATTAAAAATCAACAGATAACATTGAAGCCTACACAATATGTATCTACATTAAAACTCATAAATAATTCATTACTAAAATATGTACAAGAGAACTTCTCATTCCTCACTCTCACACTTCTCTCCCTTTTCATGCCTCATGAGCTCCTCTTAATTTATACAAATGGATTAGAACCCAAGTAGGTTCTAGATCCCTTAACAAACTCCAACAATATCTCTCTTGATCCCTAAAATTTCTCATCCAAATCCTAAAAATCCTCTAATTCCACTTTTAACTCAACTAATCCTCTATTATAGGATTCCCTAATCCCTAAAATCTCTATGAGATCTTTATAAGTCTATCATCACTCATATTCTCTCATAATTGAGAATATTTACAATTAAAACCTCACACACACATTTTCCACTCAATTTATTAAAAATATATAAATAAATTAAAACATCACACCCCCTAGTCAACCAAATATACAATGATTTTCCTAAGTAGGATGCTCCTGCATCACTTATGTTGTGATCTGCAAATTCATATTGTATTGTTCATTGAGTGATGCATATTCAGTAATTGTTTAGAAGGGGAAAAAGTTTAAATAATTGACCTATTCAACACACTACGATTCACCCCCCTTGCCCTTTATTAGTGATCTACATTTCCAACAAGTGGTATCAGAGGGGGCTCTTAGTAGTAGGTTAATCGTTAGAGAGTTGATCCAGGCATATCAGTTGAAAATTTGGAAAAAAAATAGTATGAATCCTCAAGAAGTTCCTCCACTCACAACAATAAAGTTCAAGGTATGGCAAGATAAGTTCAAATATCTATTATTATCTCATGGATCTAACATTTGGTAACTTGTTTGTGAAGGATGTGGAGGGAATTCTAAATTAGCATAGGTGATGCAAAAGGAAGTTGAAGCAAGATGCACAATTTATGAAAATCTCCACAATATAGATATGGAGAAGATAACAAATCTAAAATATGCTAAAGAGATTTTAGATAGACTAGAGATCTTGTTTGGAGGTGATAGTAGCGAAAACATTGAAGAATTAGAAAAGATCAGCAAAAAGAAAAGAAAGAAGAAGGGTTTGAAGAAGGAAGAAACTAAGCCTAAAGAAATAATTCCCCCTAATGTGAATGGTGCAACATACCATAATGACAAATCATAAATTGAAGCTTCCTTCGAACCATTTGTGCTACAATAATACAAATTTGAAGGTCAAAATATGGATGACTTACTTTTGAGTTGTGATTTTAACGGATCTGATGACTTCCATAGTGAAGAAGAATATGATTTCATCTCCTTAGGGGAGAATATGAATCCAAAATGGTAGTAATTGAAAAATTATCTATTGAAGTGAGTAAGCTAACAATTGCATGTAGGGATCATGAAAAGATTTTGCAAATATTGACGAAAAGGAGAATGGGATTAAATGGATATCTATGGCCTAAAGATCAAATTACATGAGGCCAAGAGAATAGAGGATTGTTGATTAATCAGCAAAAAGAGAAAGAAGGTTGAATTGAAGACTTGGAAGGTGCAGTGGTCTCCATGAAGAAACAATCAGAGGACAATAATGATCAATTGAATCAAGTAAAGAGCTCCAAGCTCTTGGACAATATTCTTTAGGGACAAACATATCCTATGATTAGATATGGTCTGTTGTTCCTCTGCAGACAATTCTAGGTTAAGGAATTGTGCTAGAGCATCTAAAATGTTTTCTTTTAAATTTGGATTTTTGGTTGACCAATGCTTTAAACTGTAAACAAGTGAAAACTCTTAATTATTTATGATATGCTAAAAAAGTTGATTCTTCACCTTTAACATAATTTAGCTTTGAAATCATATGTACGGTTGAACTTAAGAAAATATATGATTCATTAAATTTTCAAACTGGGTATTCAACTAATCATATACAGATGATGTGTGTAAAATCCTTTTACATCCAAACAAATTATATTTAAAACTTAAAGGGAAGTGACAATTTAAATATGTAGAGGAATTAATTAAAACTTAAAGTTTCAATTAACTAATCTTTGTAATTGACCATAACTTCACAGGGTTTTCAGATATATTGATATTCAATCTTATCTTACCCAGATTTTCCCATTAATTTGAAACATATGTAGAGATAAACAAAATTGAGACATAAATAAAATAGTACTGACAAGAACATAAGTTGCTTCAAGATGAATCCAGAATCCTTCTATTAATCTCAAAAAAACTCAAAGAATTACAATTTTTCTTACTATATTATCACAAGGGTTCAACCCTTCATACTTAGAGCTATGAAGTTTTTATGGAGTTTTCTTCAAAATATCTTGATTTAAAAAACAATATTTATTTACAAAATATATTTTGGAACTAATTACAAAAATAGAACTAGAAAATAGAAAATTTGAACTGCTTAGACATCTTGCATAGAATTCGAGGCTTATGCCGATGACTGAGGCTGTAAATTTGTTATTATTGCTGAAAATAGCAACAGGAAATGATAAAAATAGAATCGAGAAATTCCAATTTAATTTTTCCTTGAATTAAACTGAGAATTAAAATCAAATCCTATTTTCATAGCAACTTGTAATAGTTAAGTAGAGTGAGTGGACTTAGTTAACTTAGGAATTTCGAGCTGGAAGTCTTTCCAAAGTCATGTATATGTTCTCCCTATATTATAGGGGTCCATGATGAGTTAAGTATGAGTTGTAATTAGTTAACTCAATTTACTGAGTTAAGTCCAGTTAAATTAGTTCCAAACTGTTTGAGGAACTAATAAGTGAGTTAACAATCAGTTGGTGCGCTAATGCATTAACTAGTGCTACTCCAGTTAACTGAAGATTCCCTCATCAGAAACTCATTCATGTCGATTCCGAGAAAGACCCAGTTGAGACTAGAGTCTAGGGACAATGTACTATTTGTTTTATAGTTTTTTGAGTTGTATAGACAGTGCATGCAATCAGGAACTGATCCTTGAAGGGACTGCGTCGTTTTGGATGCATTGGTTTCCCTTTAAGATGGGCTAATCAACCATAGGAATTGCATAAGGAAATATGGACTTGGAGAGCAGGATAATTGGCTAAGTGTTGGCCAAGAGTTTTCCAAAGAGTTGGAGATTAATTTTACTGAGTGCTAGGATTGTTCTTGTGAGAAAAAGGATTGTATTATCATCTTGATTTCTGATTAATGCAATACAGATAGTGGGGTTTTTAGTTGTGGCTTTCCTTGGATATTTATTGTGTTATGTGCCATTGATGTTCTTCCTCTTTTCTATTATTGGTTTGATCAATATTTATATGCTTCCACTGTAAAGAGTAGATGTACATTCTTGTCTCTCATTTTAGTATATTACATGAGCTTGTGAATCTATAGGATTTTCTACATGGTATCAAAGTTGAGAACAATATTCTAGAGGATATTTCAAATTTTTTAGTTTAGGGTTGTAGGTGAAATTCAAATTTGCAATACATACTTGAGGATCAGCAGATGGCATTCTATAGTTTGTGGCTCGAGTATACCTTGGATGGCAGCTCGAATTATATAGCCTGGAAGGACAGGATGGAGGGCGTGTTGGAGGATAATGGATTGAAGGAAATAATTGATCAGGATATTCCTAAGACACGAACATTAGATACTCAGAATCTAGCCGAATGGAAGAAGTGTGTGGCAAGGCGAGGCGGATAATCCTTGAGGGAGTTCGAGACCACATTGTCTCGAGTCTGCATGGGAAGGAAACTCCACATGCTATGTGGAAAGCATTGAAAGACCTTTTCCAGAACAATAATGACCAAAGGAAGTTGGCACTGAAAGATAAACTTCGAAAAATCAAGATGGAGGCTGACGACTCAATTCCAAATTACTTGACCAAGTTCACTCAATGTTGTGATGAACTTGGAAGTGTTGGAATCACTATTGCCGAGGATGATATGGTGAGTCTTGCTCTTCTAGGACTCCCAAAGAGTTGGCATAGTTATCAGGACTTTGTCAGTGGTCAGGAGAAGCTGCCAGATTGGGAACGACTATGGTCGGATTTGACACAGGAGGAGATTAGGAGGAACACCAGAGATGAGACCTCTTCCAAGGAAGTGGAAGAGGATTTTTCCTTAGCAAGTAAGGCAAATAAGGCTAAGGGAAAGATGTCCCAAGGTGAGGAGGGAAAAAAGGAGATGGAATTGATGAAAATCAAGTGTTTTCACTGTCATGAGCATGAGCACTATGCCAAGAATTTCCCACTCAAGGAAGAAAGCAATAAGGAGCTAACAGTAGTGGCAGTAGGTGAAGCTCTAGCTTCACAATTTGAACTTGATTTCACTCTCAGTGCATGCATGATCGACACTTCTATGGGAGCCGTGTAGTATCTTGACATCAGTGCCTCATTCCATATGACGGGGAATAGAGATATCTTTAGTGATTTTCAGGAGAAAGACCTCAAGAAGGGCATAGAGTTTGGAGATGACGAAAGGTATAGAGCTACCGGGATTGGTGCAATTACCTTTCAGAGGGAGTTTGGCTCCCCTCTCAGGATCACATATGTGATGTGTGTTCTAGGACTAAAGAATAATCTTGTTTCAGTCGAGTTATTGAAAGACCATTGCTATGATGTGGTTTTTTTATTAAGGTAAAGGTTTTCCTTAGATGCATCACCATGAGACAGGGGAAACAAATTGGTGCATGGGTCAAGAACTTGCATGCTCTTGAGTTTCAAGATGCATGTAAATCCTTTAGGAGCAAGGCAAAGGTTAGGGACTTGGTGGTTGAGAGGGACAATAAATTACCTCTCAACATGCAGCCCCAAAAGAAGCCTCAGAAGTAGCTTTAGGAAATTATGGAGAAGCCACAATTAGAGAAGCTGAGAGGAGAATGAGTGGAGAGATCTACTCAAGCAGAGAAGAAGAAGTCCCAGAAGTAGTCTCAAACAATTGTGGAGTAGCTGCAATTGGAAAAGCTAAGAGGAGATTGAGTGGAGGCATCCACTCATGCAGAGACCTCCAGTAGGGGGAAATTTCGAGCCAAGTGGGTAGAGGGATCACATGCATCCATACCTCTAGGTGTGAGGTGGGGCAATGTGAAGTGATAGTCCCAAGAGGGATGAAATTTGGGAGGATCCATTGAGAGGTTTTATCTCATGGATCGGACCTTGCTACGAGAGCCCAAAGTACATTTTAGTGGAAGGAATCAGAGGGATTGATGCAATTAGAGATCAAAGTGGCAGAGGCTAGAGAAGTCAGATACTAGAGAAGCGTAGGTAAGGGTTGACAACATTACAGAAAGGCAAACTCAACAAAAGAACAAAGTTTCCAGTCGATAGAGGCAATAACAATGAGAGACTTTGATGATAGAGGCATCATTCTGATTCAGGTAGGATATTTTTTTTTTCTAAAGTTTCTGGAGAAACGACACTAGAGAGAAGTGTTGCATGCAGAACATTCCAAAGGTTCAGGATTAGGATTGAGTTGAATTCCTTTCTTCTTGAGAGGGAGTGTTGAAAATAGCAACAAGAAATGATCAAAATAGAATCCAAAAATTCAAGTTTAATTTGTCCTTGAATTAAACTAAGAAATAAAATTGAATTATGTTCTCATAGAAACTTGTAATAGTTAACTAGAGTGAGTTGACTTAGTTAACTTAGGAATTAAGAGTTGGAAGTCTTTCTGAAGTCATGTATATGTTCTCCCTATATTATAGGGGTCCATGATGAGTTAAGTATGAGTTGTAATTAGTTAACTCAGTTTACTGAGTTAAATCCAGTTAAATTAGCTCCAAACTATTTGAGGAACTAATAGTGAGTTAACAGTTAGTTGGTGCACTAATGCATTAACTAGTGCTACTCCAGTTAACTAAAGATTCCATCACTAGAAACTCATGCATGTTGATTATGCGAAAGACCCAGTTGAGACTACAGTGCAGGGATAGTGTACTATTTGTTGTATAATTTCCTGAGTTGTAGAAATAGTGCATGCAATCAAGAATTTATCCTTGAAGGGATTGCATTTTTGGATTCACTGGTTTCCCTTTAAGATGGGCTAATCAGCCATAGGAATTGCACAAGGAAATAGGGACTTAGAGAGCAGGAGAATTGGCTAAGTATTGGCTAAGATTTTTCCAAAGAGTTGGAGATTGATTTTACTGATTGATGGTATTTTTCTTATGAGAACAAGCATTGTATTATCATCTTGTTTTCTAATTAATGAAATACAGATAGTGGGGTTTTGAGTTGTGGCTTTCCCCAGATATTCATTGTGTTATGTGCCATTGATGTTCTTCGTCTTGTCAATTATTGTTTTGCTTGATCTTTATGTGCTTCCGTTGTAAAGCGTAGAAGTAGATTCATGTCTCTAGTTTTAGTAGATTACATGAGCTTGTGAGTATACAAGATTTTCTACAATTATGTTGTTTTTCTTAGTTATCTATCCATTTTCTCCTAGAAACTTGCATCATTTTGCTGGAATTTTGTTGCCTACTAGTGAAAACATGTTGTCTTATCAATCAATGAGCTAACATATTTGTTCCCATTTGTCTTCATCAAGAATGGAAAACTTTAGCAATTTCCTGTAAGTCTCATACACTTCAGTGTATTTCTGAAAGGTGGGCCAGGCCCTCACGGTAATGTGTTTCACAGCAAGCACATGTCTCACTTCTTTCGTGCAGAGAGAAGAAGAGCCTTCTTTGGCATTTGAGGTTGTCGCTTATGGAGCCGTGGATATCCCTACCCTGCAGCTTGAAAAGAATCGCCATCCCGTATTAAGGACTTCCTATGGATCATATGCCTCAGATACACTACAAGGAAGGGTGAGATTTAGAAAAACATGTATCTTATAAGGTTTTGAGAATTGACAAGACAAAACTCTCTTGCTAGATTAGTAAATCAAAACTCAATCCTTCAATAAAATCTTTTCCTATAATGGTTCCCTTGATCTTAGTAAATTTTGATTTATATATAGCTATAGAATGCAATCTATGATGGCATTCCTCAAGAGGAACCATCATGTCTCCTGTCTCTCGCAAACCTAGAAGTCCTTTCTAATGTAGCACATTGATTTTTTTTATGAAACTTATTGTTGTGAACTTCTAAATTATGACACGTGTTTTCTAATTGCAACATTAAATTTCTATTGGTAATTATCCTCCTAACTTCCAGAATGGTTTCAGTCCTATCTTCAATCTCATAATCTTCAAGCTCTTCCTTTGTTTTTGAATTTAAAATCCTGATTATTGTTGTTGCATCTCCTGGTTTGTGACCTAGGTCCTTCTTCACTTCTGTTATTGCTTCTTTTGATTTCTCCAATAATTGTTCTTGTTCAAAAATTATTTCTATTGAAGGCCATAACTGAGTCATGGATTCATTGATATCCAGCCAAATATTTTATTTATCTTGTGCAATAGTTTTAGCAATAACAACCTCATTTTCAATGGTCTCTATTCTCTGAGTCAATTGATAACTCTTTTGTAGTTCTGCCAAGTAAGCATTGTCAATTTTGATCTTTTGCTCCTAAAGATTGTTAAGTTGAGATTTTAACTTTTCAATCTCTTGATCTTTTAACGATAAATCTCCCATAGATTTAGCTAAATTAGTGGACTATGTTTCTGTTTTAATAGTTGCTACAATATAAGTTCTTGTTGTTGAAGTACCTGCCATGGAAGTTGTTGTTATGGGAATAGTTATGATGCATCAACTTCTTGTTCTTTTTCTTTTAATAAAGTCTCCAACTTAGTCTCCATCTTCTGTATTTGCAAATTTTGTTCAACCATGATCTTGAACATGTATTTTTTCTCTTGTTCCAATTCTCCAACTTCTTTAGTTTGTGGATCCTTTGTAGTAGGGAGTTTGAGGTGCTTCCTTAATGCTAAGATATCAACATTTTTGCTCTTGATCATTTCTTAAGTTTCTTTCACATCACTAGGATCATATCCTAACTTAATCACCTGATCTTCTAAATATTTAATCTTAGTATCCTTACCCAAAGATTTTTCCAATTTTAACTTTTACTGAATATTATTTAATGAAACTTGTAGCTTGGATGCTGCCATAACTGAGCTAGTCAGAGTGGAATAAATCATTTCTCCCGCTTGCTTGTGTAAATCAATCTGGTCAATAAGATGAATTTGTTTAGTACCAAAAGAAAAAAAAGGTTTCTTATAATCTTCTGCAGCCCTAAGGAATGGAACTTTGGGTTCTAAGATGGCCATATGAAACTGTATTTTCTCAATATCAAGTGCAGAAATAAGTCTGTGCTAAGAAGTTGAAATCTACTTCCAAAATTCAGAATAGGTAGTGGCCTTTAATGCTTCATTTTTCCTTTTAATCTCCCTATATCTGGTGAAAATACTTGGTTTTGTTGCACTCTAAGTTGGATCTTCTGGTTTAGATGTTTCTAATGCACTTTGAGAAACTGAGGATATAGGAGAACTTGAGAAAATCTCCTCAATTATTGGAAAAATTGTAGCATGAGGACCTGTCATTACTAATGTTGTTTGTTCCTGTGAACTTTCTTCCAGAAAATGTTCTTCAAGAGGATTAGTTTTCTTTCTTTTCTTAAACATTATGAAATCTGTCTCTTGAACTTTTGAAACAGAAGGGGAGACACTTTCCCTTATTCTCTTTGCCTACTTCTCTTGTGAAACTAGAGTATGTGATGTTGTTGAAATGAAAACATATTCTTCTGCTTCCTCCAATGGATTTTCTTTCCATTCTTCTTGATTCATGCATTATTCCATTTCTGGTTTGGGTGTGTGTGCATAAGGTGTAGTTTTCTATTCTACCCTTAGCTTAGAGATAATCCCCAAGGGATCATAAGACCAGGTAAATCTTAATTTAAAATTCATCTATTTCAATAGGAGTTATGCCTCCTTCACTGCTTCTCTGGTGGTACAAATGAATGATCCAATCTGTGCCTTCAACTTAAATTGAGACTTTTTTTTTACCTGATAAAAAGTGTAGAGCATCCATGTTCATCATATGTCTAATATATTGTAATGCAAAAATGCTGATTGGCACAAACTTTGGAAGTTTGTATGGATGAAGCTGACATCCATATACTCTGATTTCTGTGTAATTCTGATATAAATACCAATTTCCACTTTTTGTCTGCTCACTAAGGTGAAGGATTCTTTTGATTTCATTTGAAATCCTAGGATTAATATCACTACTGAGCAAGCATAAATCCATATGTATAAACTGATTTGCATAGTCACCGAAAGAAAATTCATTAGTGTTCTTCCTCACTAAGGAAGTCCAATGAATGACAGGCTGAGGGTTTCCCTGTTCATCTAGCTTCTGCAATGGAAATTGAAATTTATATGCTTGATAAAACAGGAACAAGAACACAAGAACTGATTTGTATTTGAAGGCTCCTTCGGTAGAAAACTTTAGAAACTGATGAATAGATTCTGCCAAATATTGACTATAATTGAACATTAATGATGGTTTATCACCTACTAAAAACACTGATAAAAATCCTAAAATAACTTCATCGACCCACTGATTTGTTGGATAACCTAATAGACATGAAACTATTGAAATAAATTTTCTAGTCATCTCCGAAAACATTGAGGAAGGGTATGGTGGACTTGTTCTTGGCAATTCTGTATTTTCAAGGAAAAATATTTCAAATATTTTGGCTCTCTAAGGAAAAGTAATTTCTGATAGATTTCCATGAGAGAATCTATAGAAGAAGGATGCAGAGGGGCTAAGGGTTTTATTTGAAGAATTTGGCATATTGACTCATGGGAAATTGTAAACAATATATCATTATTTTGTGCAATGATAGCTCTCTGACTCGAGATATACCTAAAGTGGCAGAAGGTTACAAATTTAGGGAAGGAATGAGTTCGAGGGACAATGAATTGAGTAAGGATGGAGTTCCATATAATCAATTCCTCGCCAACATCTAAGAATTATGGTTTGCCTAATTGTGAAGTTCATAGAGTTCAAACTCACATTGGGTTTCAGAAATCTTATATTGTTAGTCAACTATGGGTAGTCTATATAAATCTATAATAGGGGGAAGTGATGGGTTTCTATAATTACCTTTGAATTTCCTTTAGAAGACGACATGTTGAAAGAGGAAATTTAGTAAAACATGTCGTTTTCTAAGAAACTGACTGGTTGGTGTAGTGGCAGATGTTGTATGTTGATACTGCTCATGGCAAACTTCTGTGGCTACAAGATGAATGAATAAAAAAATTGAGGAAAAAAACATTGTGTTTAATTTATTCTGTGTTATTTAACCATTTGAGGCAAGAGTACGTTTGCAATAGATGTTGATGGGAGAGGAGCTAATATCACAACGGTTAAATGGTTTTGAACGAATAAGGAGTTGACAAATGGTGGAAGCGGAATGGTGATTGGTCATTGGCAGGAGTGGAGTGAACAAGTGACGATTTTCGGGGGTGGGGGTTTGAAATCATCGTGTGGGCGACATGTCGGCGCAGGTGGAATTCAAGAATTATATTTTCAGAGCCCCCTATCACGCACACCCCCCCCTTTGTTAAACATCGATAACGTGGGGGGGAGGGGTTGAAATGTTTCCCCAGTCATCGATCTGGGTGGGGGAAATCTCAATGGTTGGTAACAGTGTGATAAATATAATATCCAAAAAATACATCAAACCATACTTTATGAATGATTTATTTTCCTTTTTTATTTTTTCTATTTTTATATCCCTTTTCTTTTTCTATATTTCTTTTTCTTTATTTATTTATTTATCTATTTATTTTTTTAACAAAAAATAAAATGTACATGATACAAATAAGTTACAACATGGTCTTGGATTTGGAGAGACCAACTCATGGATAGGAAAAAACAACAATGAAGTACCTAAGAAGCTTTCAGCAAAGAATGGCACCAGCAAAGGAAACAAGAAACAAAAGAGACAACAAATCCACTAGAAACAACCAAGAAGTGAACCAAGCAGAGCATTTACATCTAGAAGATCATTCGATCCTAAAGTAGATAATGGTATATTTTAGAGGAGGAGTCAAAACTCATTTTCCCCCTTGATAGATGAGATCGAGTGCTTCATCTATCACAATTTTGGAAATGTGGCAGCTACCTATAGGAGTAGAATGTACACATACCTGCAACACTTTGAATAACCAAGAAGAGGACCTGCCTTCAAGTATATAAGTATGTTTGATGTTTATTGTTATACTTGTAACCTGTTTGGACATAAGGCCACTGATTGCAGATTTAGCACAAGGAGTGGAGGAAAAATCAATCCAAGGTGGGGATCTAACATGAATAATAGAAGATCAAATCCTTTGGCCTCATATCTTGGTCATGTGAGGTGTTATGTGTGCCACAATTTTAGGCACATGGAAAATATTACAAGTTGTACAGATTCTTGAGGCCATCCAATCAAAATGGGCAACAAATTCATAATAGATCTAGAATAAAGGTTGAGGAGAGTGTGCATGCAAAGAAGCAACCTACTACAGTGAGGAAAAAGGAATTGGAGTAGCAAGAAAAGTGTGGGACAGATAAATGCACATTTGATCGTGATGATCGATGGTATATAGATAGTGGATGTTCCCATCACATGCTAGGGGACAAGAGTGGTTTTCTCTCTTTGAGGATGACCAAAGATGACCATGTCATTCTTGGAGAAATACACTTGCTAAGGTTTTGGGAAAAGGAAAGGGTAGTCTTGGTGATGAGGAGTTCAATGCAATTGATGTGCTACTAGTTAAGGGGTTGAAGCATAATATTATAACTGTGATTTAGATGGTAGATGGAGGAAAGGAAGTGATGTTCAACTCCAAAGGATGTTGCATCATGAAGAATTCGAAGAGAGTGATTGCTAAAGGAATTAGGACACCAGAATATGTGTATGTGTTGAAAGGAAGAGTGAGTAGAAAGAAGATACCAAAGAAAAATTCTTCCTTTTCAGATTCTGAGTAGGATAGATCAACCAATATTGCATTTCTTTATTTCATGATAGATCTATTTAGATTTCAAAAATGTATGTGATTCCTTCATAACCTCACGGGGAGCATATGGTGGAATATGGAAGCATGATGGATATGCGTATGAGTTATGGCAGTAGAAGTATGTTTGATTGTGAGATTACTTGCACATTGAGTTATGGCAGTAGAAGTATGTTTGATTGTGAGATTACTTGCACATTTAGGTCCACACAATAAAAATTTCCATTAGAGGTATAATGAGCTAAGGGGGAGCTATGGTCCATCTAAGGTTTTATGGTTTATAGAGCAATTTCATTCATACTTTCAATCTCTTTTTTTTATAGAAGATTTATCTTTTTTTCATCATGAGTTGGAAGTTGTGAATCAACCTTTTATGTAACCATTTATGATCATCATTGTCAAAGGTTGAGTTTCCCTAGTATTTGTTATGCATAGGAGTGAGAATATTGTTTTTAATCTGCATAGTAATATGTTTTAGATCAGCCATGTAAAGCACTCTTGTGTGTGATATGTAGCTTTGCATTGTCATTGATGTCATCATATGGGGTTGTAGCTTATGTAATCATGGTGTCATACATGCATAGTAATGGATATATATTTCAGCCATGTATGCATCCTAGTATGCAATTATTGTATTGGACATGTATGAGAGAGAGAGGTATTTGGCATGTATTGTAGTAGAAAATTAAATCAACCATGTATTCTCTCATATGAACAAGATCAACCCTATAACATTGTTTCATTCAGAATTTGGTATAGTTGATTAACTGGTCTTGGTGTCAAGCATGTTTTGAGGAGAGTTTTGAGATGGTTCAACTATGAGTGGTCCTATCAATTCTTTGGTACAACCTTGCATTTTTAATGATTAAGCCCTGTATCTCATGTATTATATTATAATGTCATTGTGTATGATTTGGCCATGATGTGTATGTGTTGAGTCCTTGGTCCATGAGGAGAAGCCTCTTGAATGTGACAAAGTAGAGAGCCTGTATAACGACATGGAGAAGATGGTTGCAGCCTGATTACATGTTCAAGGGGAGCATGTTTAGCTTGGAGAAGGCATGGTGTTGATATTTTCGTCATTGTTACAACCATGTATTATCAAGAAGTCATGTATTTAATTGAATATCATCATGTTATGTTGTTTAGTGGAGTCTTTGATCCAATTGATGGTTGATGTAGCCTATTTCATGAGGAAAGGATGCATAGGTAACAGTGAATCTTAATGAACAATGGTTTTGGATGAGCATATGAGGCATCCCTTCAAAAGGAGTATGTTACAGTTGGAATTCTACCTTATCTTTGATATGTATTGTGTGTTGGCCTTGCTATGTATTTCCCCTTGACATTGATTTCAAATGGGGAGAGAGTATTGAGCACAACTTCAGAGGTCAGGTTCAGGAGGGAAGATCATGTTCAGGTTAACATCAATGTCAAAGGGGGAGTGTGTTGGCATTGTAGTGTTGGCATTGATGTCAACCAATGCTTAGCCTTGTAATTTAGTGTTTATATTTGTTATGTTGATGATGAGTTTGTGAGAGATGGTTATGTATGTTGTTGTTTGTGTTTATGAGCATAATGGTTGTTGTAAAGAGATTTTTATATGTGTAGATTGTTTTATTTTGAGTCCAATGTGAAAATAGGAAGAAACAAGGCTCACATTTGTTGTATGCAAAGTTCATGGGTTGTAATTTTAAAATATATGAAATTAGGCCCATGTGGATTTGAAGGTTGGGACCTTCAGTGTTACAGGTAGATGCTTGCAGGTGAGTGGTGGCTTTCCAAGGGAGTTGTGGCTTCCTTTCAATAGAGGCCGAAGAAATTTCTCAAGGAGTAAAGGCTTCCTTCCAATGATGGTTGGAAAAATAGTGAAGGCAGTGGCTTGCACAATTTTTGGGAGTGGTGGCACACATTTCTTTGTGAGTAAAGGCTTGGAAACTAGTGGTGGCTAGTTAGTATGTAAATTATATTTTGAATAATAATAATAAGAAGCAGATGCAGACAATAGCAGTGGTCATTTTTCCCAGTTGGGTTTTCCACCTATCCAATATCCCCTGTGTGATGATGATTTTTGTGGTCATTCTTTGATGTTTATATATTTCTTATTATTTGTGTATGTTTCTCATATGGTTTATATGATTATTTTGTGATCTCTAAATATACATTGTGTTACTAGTTGAATGATGCATATTCAATAATTGTTTAAATAGGAAAAAAGTTTAAATAATTGATCTATTCGATACATTACTAATTCAATCCCCCCAGTGGTGATCTACATTTCCAACACATCCTCTTTTGCAAATTATTTTTTCAACACACATAATTGATTCTTATTACAGTTCGATTTTCTAACATCAAGACTTGTCCATTTACTTTGAAAATCAATTGTGGAGCTCCTAATCAAACTACCAAAGGTTAACGTTAAAATTTGCATCAAAGGGAAGAGTTCCAAGAAGGTAGTGTAACCACAATTGTGCCCCCTAGGAATGTATGAGAACTAGAGATCTTTGCAAATTTTTTTTTTTTGTTAGATTGAAGATATTTTCAAATCAACCATGGCAATCATCATAGCCATTGTCAAACTCTATAGTTACTAATCACATCATTAGTTTTTTTTTTTTTTAATTGTTTTACAACATTTGAAAAATACGGAAATTAAATTAGGGAAATATTTTTTGGTTTACGGAAAGATGGGAGAAATAATTTTCTCACTTAGAGTACAATAACTGCTAAATCAATATAGAAATTAATAGAAATTTGCTACTACTAATGTATTCAAACCAAAAAATAAGAAATTTACAAATTTCCTCTAGTATCTTGCAAAATGGAAATCACAATTTAGAAACACATGCAACCATTAAAACACCACAAGAAAACCATGATTTATAGGGTAACCCAACTAGGAAAAAACCCTTTGTTGCTTTTCATTAATCAAATGAGAATGAGAAACTATTACAATGTCTTGCTTCAGATCGAAAGCACACCTTGCACTATAAACTTCTTCTCTTGTTGACTGTACTACTCTAACCAACACTTAGCCAATTCAAGGCTCCAACTTCATCCTATTTACTTGCACAATTCCTGAGGAAATTAAATCCTAAATAATAGGGGAATTCATTATTTCCTTCCACAAATTCCAAGGAATTGATCTCCTGACTCAATGCCAAGCCTATACACACAATTAGTATACAATTGACAGTTACAATGTGCCTTTGTTATGCAACCAACTCACAAAATAGAAGAAAAGAAAGATCAACGCCCTCAAAATCAGCCTCTTCGAGGGGAAACCTCATTTACATTACACAAATGAACAATTCTTGGATGATACAAATGAAAAAACCTCCTTTTTATATATAGGAGTCTAATGGATCACAATATAATCAAAACTGACATAACAATAATAATATAAGGACACAACAATAACAATAGTGGGCTTCTATGGGGAACAATAATAACAATATGGGGACAATAGGGGTACAAAAATAACAATAAGGGCTACAATGACAATAATAATGGGGGAATCACTAGTATTATAGGGACCTAACATGCTTCTCTCCTTCAAAAAATTGTTGTCCTCAATGCTTGAGTAGTTTTGGATTCTTATGTATAAAATTCTCACCCTCCCATGTGGAATATTTAGTGGGTAAGTTCTTCCACTTGATGAGATACTCCGAAATTGATCGATTTCGTAGTTGTTGAGTTTTTGTTTTTGTGACTGCTTTAGGTTCCAATATGATTTTCCTTCCTCGTCAAGTTCTGGAAATATTGTTTGAACTGGGAGTTTGTCACCTATAACCTTCTTTAAGCATGAAACATGGAAAACTGGTGCACTCAGGAAGCTGCAGGAAGCTCCAATTTGTATGCCATAGTACCAATATTTTGCAACACCTTGTACAAACCATAATACTTTGGTGATAATTTATTATCCTTCTTAGCTTAATTGAGGGACATTTGTTTATATGGTTGTAGCCATA
>APFE030520330.1:43891-57984 GCA_000404065.3 Pinus taeda
GTTGCCATAATTTTTCTTTCCATTTTTCTTGCCAACCTGAATGCCTTCTCTAATGAATCAGGTTCCCAAAGGTGAACCACATGTTGGATGTTATCCTTTAAAGTCCATGTGAACACATCAATCCTATGCTCCTTTGGAATATCATTTACCCTTCTTTTCAATTTTTGGAAGTCCTCAATGTGCTCCATCATTGAACCCTTTTGTTTGAGATTTATCAATTAGCTAAAAAAAGTGTTGCTTTTTGTATCCTCATAATGTGCTATCATTTCTTATGTGAAAATTGCCCAAGTGATAATTTGTTTATGAGAGAAAAGCCATCGATACCATGAAAATTGCTTTGGTTCCAAATATAAAGCTGCAATGCGTAATTTTTTGTGTGTTTTACACATTATGGAGATCGAAATATTGCTCCATCTGTAGTATCCATGTTACAATATCCTTGCCATCAAACTTCCTCATATCAATATTTGGAACATGGTGGGTCCTCAATCCATCGTTAGAGTCTATGAAATCATGATTAACATTTCTTTTGTTCTCCTCATGAGTTTCTTTTACTACCCTTTCGCCATTAGTAAGAATTTCTTGTAGAATTATTATCAAATATGTCTTCAAATCTTCCATGTTGCCTTTAAGTTTTTCTTCTATACCATCCATCTTAGCTTCCACGCCATCCATCTTAGCTTTTGTGCCTTTCTTTAAACTATCCATCTTAGCTTCTATTACTTTTTGTGAGAGTGAATTTTGTTGCACTTGGTTTCATAATTTTGATATATCATGTTGCATTTGTTCCTCTTCTTCATGATTCATGCTATAGATTTCAGGTTGCTTACTAGGTGTTTCCATTTCTTTCTTTGGGGCATCAATTAATGATAATAATGTTTCACTATGCCCTTTGAAGTCCTTCAAAGTAATTTTTTAGACCAAACTTTTGCAACAAAAAAAAAAAAAACTACACCTTTTTTCACTTTGTAGGAGCTTGGTATTGAATATGTTGTATATCTATAATTTCGGATCTCCAAGGTCTTAAATTGTGTCCTGCAGGTAGCCCTCTATGTCCTTTTTCCAACCTCACAAGTCTAATCAAGATTGGATTCTCCAAGGAAGAGTTATGACAAATCTCCCATGATGACTTGGTTATAGACTAGTTCAGTAGAGCGAAATTGTACGAAGAGCCACATGTCACTATTTCAACCTTAGGACCTGTAACTGATATAAAGAAAACTACAGGCCGTCCTCTTTCTGTAACTTTTTACAAAATTTCAATATCATGCTCAAAGAGAAAGTTATGATGATTTTCCCCAAGTTACCTATTTGAGATATTATTCAGGAGCCTGCAAAAACCCTAACTTCCTTGGATCATATCTCCAAAAATATAGTGAGACAAGATTTAAAAATTGGACCCAAGGTTCAACAAGAGTTTGACTCAAATGTCTTTTTTTTTAGCTTCTAAAACGTGGCAAAAAAAAGTTATATCGAAAATTCCATGATGACCTGTTTGGAGCAGCGAAACCCTAGAATGCAAAGCTCTGATACCAAATGTTATGCAACCAGTTCACAAAATAGAAGAAAAGAGAGATCAACGCCTTCAAAATAAGCCTCTTTGAGGGGGAAACCTCCTTTACATTACACGAATGAGAAATTATTGGATGATACAAATGACAAAGTCGACATAACAATAATAATATAAGGGAACAACAATAAAAATAGTGGGCTTCTATGGGGCACAATAATAACAAGATGGGGACAATAGGGGTATAACAATAACAATAAGAGCTACAATGACAATAGTAATGGGGGAATCACTAGTATTATAGGGACCTACCAACCTTTTCCTCCACTCCATCTAGGAAATTTGAATTATGTGCATGTTTGGGCTATTTTTAGATGATTGTGTAGTTTAACTAAGAGATCATAGAGTTAACAATAGTTCTTCTACTCAACTGACCTTCATTTGACTCAACTAAAGACTTGAGCTCAATTAATTGATATCAACTAAACATAACTGAATTAGATTGCTAAATTTTAGCAACCACAACATGTACAACTCTACTTCTAGCCTCGAAGTCGAATTTACTAACCTAACTGATAGAAAAATCCATGTCACATAAGTTAACTACAATCCAAGTCATCCTACTGATGTAGAAAATCTAATTACTTAATTTAACTAACTCAAATTAAGCCTTTCTTGCTACATTTTCTAAAAGTCCCTCTTAGCAAGAAAGATATTTTGAACCATCCCTATCCTGCACCTATGGAATTCATATTTCCTCTTGACAATTCCTTTTTAAAGATATTTTCATCCCTTTCCTCAGTTGGAATGTATTGTACCATCATAATTATCCTCTGCACATAATCCCGCAAGTGATGGTACATGATATCAATGTGCTTGGATCTGTCATGAAATATCAGATTTGCATAGATCTAATGCAACTAAAATTTTCACAATATATCTTTGTCGGATCCATATCTTGACTGAAAAGACCCACAAGTATGTTCCTCATCCATATGGCCTCACATGTTGTTGACTTACAACCATGTATTCAACCTCTACTAAACTGAGTGCAACAAACTTTGTTTCTCGCTATACGACCAGGAAATAGTTGTAGACCCAACACTTAAGATAGTACCTGAAGTAATTTTCCCATCTGATGTACTCCCTGCCCAATCTACATCAATGAAGCCTTGGAGCTTCCCTATATATGTCCTCTTGTACCATAACCCATACCGGGTTGTGCCTCTGAGGTACCTCAACACATGCTTTACTTCCTTCTAATACAGCTTGGTAGGCTTCACCATGGCTTGAATCAACTAATTAACTGCATAGCATATGTTGGGCCTTGTGCTCACCAGATACATCAAGGATCCCACAAGTTTTCCTATAGATAGTAGCATCTACTGCTTCTCCTCCACAAACACTCTTGTTCCTCTAGTTTTTAGCTAGAGGTGTGTCCATAGGCTTGTAGTTCTCCATGTGAAATATCTAAAGTATTTCAAAGTCATACTTCCCCTAACTCACAAACAAATCACCATCACCCTGCCATACTTCCATCCTAAGGAATTAATGCATCAAGCCCATGTATTTCATCTCAAATTATCTTTCAAGATCCTCCTTGCAAGAACGGATCAACTGCTCATCCTCTGTAAGTATCAAGTAATCAACATACAAAGCCAAGATAAGAAACTTTCCATCTACCACAATGTGATATAGGTTGGCATCTGCTTCACTTTTGGTGAAGCCCTATCCACTGAGATATGTGTTTATTTGGGTGTGCCATGCTCAGGGAAACTATTTGATACCATATAAGGCTTCTTGAGTCTACACAGATGTGTCTCCCTGTCATACTGCTCAAATACCTCTAGTTTCTCTACGTAAATTTCTTCCTCAATAACACTATTAAGAAAGGCAGTCTTCAGATCCATCTGATAGATTTTACACCCCACTTGAGAAACTAATGCTAGAATGGATTTGATCGAGGAATATATTGCCATTGGGGATAATGTTTCCTCATAGTCCACTCCCTCTACTTGAGAGAATCCTTTGGCCACAAATATGGCCTTGTACTTCTCAATGCTCCCATTAGCTACATGCTTCACTTTGTAGATCCATCTGGAACCAATCACTAAATTGTTTCGAGCCTCAATACTACCTTCCATACATTGTTCTTCATGATGGAGTCATACTCCTCCACCATTGAATCAACCCACAATAGTTGAGAAAATGCTTCTTCAAATGAAGAAGGCTCTGACTTAATCAACTCTGTCATGAGAGCCATATACCTAGTCTATATGTCTGGTGAGCTCCTCTGCTTGTGTTGAGATGAAGGAGCTCCCACATGATCCAGTGCATCCTGTACCAATATGTCAGCTTCTTTGGTTCTCTTTCTCCCCACTATGGAAGGTTTTGGTTGAGTGGGTTCCTCCACGTTCCCTCCTGTGTTCTCCTCTGCATGTGGCTGATCCACAATATCATGAAGCTCTGATGGAGGATCCTACTTAGGAACTAGAAGCTCCTCCTTCAGTTGGATACTCAACTCTCACTCTAGAGAGCATCTCATAGCCTTCTCCTCATCAAATTTGACATATCTCCTCACTAATGACACCCTGAGTGAGGAAAAATACACCCTACAGTTATGAGGTGTCTCTGTGTATCCTACAAAGACTCTCATCTCAGTCATAGACTCAAGTTTCTTCCTTCTATCCTTTGATACATGAAAATACACAATAGCTCCAAAAATCCTGAAATGATGTACATCAGGCTTCCTCCTAGAGAAAGCTTCTTTGGGTGTGATCATGCCAAGTATTCTATGAGGACTCTGGTTCTATAAATAAATTGTGGTGTTTCATGCTTCTACCCATAGATGTAATGGTAGCCCCTAATCATGCAACATGGCTTTTGTTTCTCCCATTATGCTTTTGTTCTTCCTTTTGATCCACCCCATTTTGTTTTGGGTTATGGGGTACTATCAGTTCTCTTCTAATCCCCTCTTTGGCACAAAAGTCCTTGAAGGTGTTAGAAACAAATTCTCCTTGATTGTCACTTCTTAGGGTTTTCAATTTCTGACCAATCTCCTTTTTAACCAATGCTTTGAATTCAAAAAATTTAGATAAAACTTAATCCTTCTTCTGCATGAAGAAGATCCAACATTTTCTTGAAAATTCATCAACAAAAATTACATAATGCCTGTGTTTTATTGCAGAGGCTGTAAAAAAGGGTCCACATATTTCAGAGTGGACTCACCCAAGATTGCTCCATCTTTATTATCTCAAACCTGGAAGGTGGGTTTGACATATTTCCCCAATGTGCATCCCTTGTAGAAATCATGCCGGTCAAGGGTGCCTTTGAGGAGAGTGGTGGTAATCTGTTCCATAATCTTCAAGGATCCATGGTGTAAAAGTCCCATGAGCTTGTGCCAAAGTTCTCCAAAATCTCTACTTTGCACCTTTTCTTCCTTGATGCTTAGTGTAGCACAAGCTTCCACTTCAAATTTGTATAGGTTCTTCACACGAACTCCAATTTGTTTCACTTGCTCGGTAGCTATGCCATGATCCTCCAATACAGCTACAAAGATCAGGTTCTTCTTCATCTAGGTACATACATATATTTCAAATGATGGTGGGAGCATGACTCCCTTTTAAAGGTTACAATTCTAGTTCCTTTGGCACTATACCACCCATTATCCCCAAGTTCTGTGTGCATATGGAGATCCTTCTCCTCTAGGCTATTGAAGAATTCTTTGGATCCTGTCATATGGAACGAGGTAAATAAATCTAAATACCACACACTCCCATTACATTGTTCGCCATGCATGAAATCAGGGTGAAGTATAATTTGAATTGAGGCACATGCTTCACCTCCTACTCCTCCTGAAGGCTTCTCATTATACTTCTTGTGTGGACTCTTTGTTAAATAGTTCTCAAATTCATGGCAGTGAAAACAATTTATATTTATTAGGTCCTTCTTCTTGCCATTATTTTGACTAGACTCTAGCTTGCTTTGTGCCCTCTTTCCCTTGCCATTCTTTCCCTTTCCAACCAAAGATAAATTCTATCCATCCTCTACTCTGGATGGTGTTCCATATTTGGTATTTCCCCTTATCTCTTCTTAAACCAAATCAAACCACAACCTTTCCCAATTTGGTAATTTTTCCCTTCCATTCACATAGTCTTGGTAGTTGTGTCAATATTTAGGGAGGCTTAGAAGAGCTAGGCTTACCAGATCATCTTCTGCAACATTTACCCCAACCCCTCCAATCTCATCTCAAACATGAGTGAATTTGGATAGATATTGTGGGATGGTATCATTTTTGTGCATCCTTATGTTTCAAAGTTTGCCTTTCAAGATCAATTTTCTATGGTCACTACTATTTTTGAATAGCTCAGTCAGTGTATTCCACATAGAAAATGGTGTTTCATTTCCATGGATATTTGAGACCACATGGTCTCTCACACCTTCTGGGAAAATTCTCCTGGCCTTTGCAACATCCTTCTTCCATTAGGCTAATTGTTGTGCATTAGGGTGCTAGGGTTTCATAATGTCAATTTTAACATATTCACACCATTATCCTCAAGCACTGCTTTCATTCGATCCTTCAAGGCTATGAAATTAGAGCTACCCTCTAGGGCATACTCAAATCTCAGTCCATTGAAATACATTATCTTGAATATAAAGAAAATTGTTGGAGTGAATATGCAAATCGAAATCTGTGAAGGAGAATATATATTGGTTGGTTTCTAGTGGGATTTCTGCTCTGATACCGTGTATAAGTTAACATAAATTTTCTACTACTGATGTATTTGAACTGAAAAATATATATATATAAATATATAATATATATATATAATATATAAGATATTATATATATATATTATAATAATATAAATAAAAAATAATATAATAAAATAATAATAATAAATAAAATAAAATAAATAAAAATAAAAAAAATTTACAAAATTTTCTCTACTATTCTATGGAATGGAAATCACAATTTAGAAACACATGCAATGACATGCAACCATTAAAACACCACAAGAATACAATGATTTGTAGGGGAAACCAACTGGGAAAAAACCCTTCATTACTTTTCATTAATCAATGAGAATGAGAAATTATTACAATGTCTTGCTTCAAATATGAAGCATTGTAAACATTTTCTCCTTCTAACTGTATTGCTTTGGAAAACACTTAACCAATTCAAGGCCTCGACTTCCTCCTATTTCCTTGTGCAATTCCTAAGGAAACCATAAATATTAGGGGGATTTCCTATTTCCTTGTGAAAATCCCAAGGAATCGATCTCCTGACTCAATTCCAAGCCTGTAAACTCAACTAGTATACAATTGATAATTACAATGTGCCTTTTCCTCCACTACAGCTAGGAAATTCGAATTCCATGCATGCCTAGGCTATTTTTAGCTGATTGAGTAGTTTAACCAAGAGATCACAGAGTTAACAATAGTTCTACTACTCAACTGACCTTCAATTGACTCAACTAAAGACTTGAGCTTAGTCAAACGAGATAGACTAAATATAATTGAATTAGATTGCTAAATTTTAGCAATCACTACATGCACAACTCTACTTCTAGCTTCTAACTCAAATTTACTGAGCTAACTGGTAGACAAAGCCATGTCACACAAGTTAACTACAATCCAACATCCTTCTAATGTGGAAAATCAAATTACTCAATTTGACCAAGGAAAAATTCAAATTGAGCATTTATTGCTACATTTTCTAACAATCATTGGCGATCTACATTGACCTAGGATATGGCCAAAAAATTAAAAAGAGTTATATAGACACATGTTGTGCATATGACCTAGATGTTATTTATTCATTAAATCCAATAAAATGTTATTTTATTGTTCGTCAGAGGGCATGCTAACAACTATGCAACATCGCACTTTTGAATTCCCAGTTCAATAACGAGATAAGGTGGAACACTTCTATGTTTTGGTTTCATTTTGTTATGAAACCAACTCATAAAAAGATAGAAAAGAAAGATCAACGCCTTAGAATTCAGCCTCTTCGAGGAGGCAACCTCCTTTACATTACACAAATGAACAATTCTTGGATGATACAAATGACAAGACTTCCTTTCTATATGTAGGAGTCTAAGGGGTCATAATATAATCAAAGTTGACATAACAATAATAATATAAGGGCACAATAATAACAATAGTGGGCTTCTGATGTAGGAGCATCTAGCACTCCTCATTAAACGAGGAATCCAAAGCAGAGAACGAGAGGACGTGGACCATCGGAGCAAAACCGAGGGAATTTTTGTTTAAAACAGAGTAAATAATGGAATGGATAAAAGTTTCGAGAAGACTTGATTTAATGTAATCTACCATATGTATGCATATAGCGAGCTTTAGGGCTTTAGTTGAGAGATTTGAGGAGAGGATGTGATTGGATCCTTCACAATGATCCGATCCAATGTTTATATATATAATATATATATATATATATATATATATTATTATATATGAGCATGTGTGTTCAATGGACAAAGAGCAATAGATAGAATTTGTGTAACCAAAGTGCGAGATACAATGTAGTCGAATGAGAACTTGTTCCTAAGGCTGAAATGCCTTAGATATGTAACTATGACATGTATAATATAAAGTGTGTTTAAGTGTTGAATTGATGCATCGGTGTATTATTATAGATAGCGTGTTTGTGTATTTCATATATAGAGTTGGATTGGTCCAGTGTTGCAGGTTTGATCAACCATCGATCACTTAAAGGATCGATGGTGATCCTATAATAAACCTAACGATATGATTATATGGTGTGTCGTGTGTTAACAAAGTGTGGTAGAGGAAAACTTGAGAAAGGCGTAAATCCATCAAAATAAGCGAAAACAACCCAAAGGGGTAACAAATGGAGAGTGCATGAGATACGTTGGACCTCATAGATCGATGGTCATCGCATGGCAGAAATGTGAAGGCGTCAATCCACGAAGGAGTGGTTTCGCAATAGTGGAAGTGAATTTTGGGCAGAAGAAATAACGTAAGAGGTATTTCCCAATTGGCTCCGATTCCATTAACCAAATGACACGTAGCAGCGAGGAGGAGAGAGGAAACTGCTTTTCGGGCGGTTAATCCTTGTGCACATTGCTCACTCAAAATATTTGTGAACTGTTAGATCTGTCCAGAGTTAATTGACGATGGAGGATCAACCATTAGTTACATTGATCAGGCAACATCAATCGTTGGATCAGAGGATACAATGGATGACCAAGATTTAATTGCTAATCGCATCGGTGAATGGGAAGTGACAGTGCGATGGAATGTTGATTAATCAACAACCGTTGGATCGGGGAAAGTAATGGATGGTCGCGATCTAATTGCTGATTAAAAATTGGGGATAATGAAGGACAACACCAATAGTGATGGAGTGCAGACCCGCCGATACTTTTATATCTGGGTCTATAATTTTTGAGATCCGGCTTATGCTTTCGATAGTGGAGTTTTTCGTGTTTTCCTTTGTATTCTGATTAAATGAATGGTCCTTGTTTTTAAAGGAAAAACCCGATAAAGTGTTGTGGTTAGGTTTTAAGGCTTGAAGCCTCAAACGAATGCTTCTGATAGGTTCGTGGCCATAACCCACAAGCCTCAAGATCGAATTTTCTAAATGAAAGGGGAATTTGGTTATACCCCAAAATCTCCTTTCATCTTTTGGTATCAAAGTAGGGAAATGATTTCCTACAAGAAGGAAGAAGGAGTGCAAACAGAAGGAGAAGAGGTACAATTAATGAAGCTGGAGAGTTTATGGTCTTATTGTCGTGTAGAGAATGACAGTGGAAAGTGAGAAGACTTGCAGCGGCCTTGAGCATGGAGTGCTCAAGTGGTTCCAAAGAGGAGAGAATAAGAAGGATGCCAAAATAATAAAGCTCAGAGGAGAAAGATTGGTGAGGTATCATGTAGCAGGGAAGACTGTTACTGCAGAGGTTGGTTGCAGCTCATAGAATATCATGGAGGCAGTTCCACAGGGATGTGGGTAGAATTGCTAAGAACAAGGAGGAGCATATGACCAAGAGGTCATAAATTTGTGTGCCTCGGGAGTCTGATGTAGGAGCATCTGGAACTCCTCATTAAACGAGGAATCCAAAGCGGAGAATGAGAGGATGTGGACCATCGGAGCAAAACCGGGGGAATTTATTTTTAAAATAGTGTAAATTATGGAATGGATAAAAGTCTCGAGAAGACTTGATTTAGTGTAATCTGCCATATGTATGCATATAGTGAGCTTTAGGGCTTTAGTTGAGAGATTTGAGGAGAGGATGTGATCGGATCCTTCACAGTGATCCAATCCAATGTTACCTTATATATATATATATATATATATATTATATATATGAGCCTTTGTGTTCAATAGATAGAGAGCAATAGATATAAATTGTGTAACCAGAGTGTGGGATACATTGTAGTCAAAGGAGAACTTGTTCCTAAGGCTGAAATGTCTTAGATCTGTAACTATGCCATGTATAATATAAAGTGTGTTTAAGTGTTGAATTGATGTGTTGTTGTATTGTTATAGATAGCCTATGTGCGTATTTAATATATAGAGTTGGATTGGTCAAGTGCTACAAGTTTGATCGACCATCGATCACTTAAAGGATCGATGTCTATCCTATAATAAACCCAACGATATGATTATATGGTGTGTCATGTATTAACGGAGTGTGGCAGAGGAAAACCTGAGAAAGGCGTAAATCCATCAAAATAAGTGAAAGCAAGCCAAAGTGGTAATAGGCAGAGAGTGCATGAGATCTTTTGGATCTCATAGATTGATGGTCATCGCACGACAGAAATGTGAAGGCGTCAATTAGCGAAGGAGTGGTTTCACAATAGTGGAAGTGGATTTCGGGCAGAAGAAATACCGTAAGAGGTATTTCTCGATTGGCTCTGATTCCATTAGCCAAACGACACGTAGCAGCGAGGAGGAGAGAGGAAACTGCTTTTCAGGTGGTTAATCCCCGTGCACGTTGCTTACTTGAAATCTTTGTAAACCATCAGATCTGTCGCGAGTTAACCGACGGTGGAGCATCCGTGATTAGTTGTGTTGATCGGGTGCAATGTCGACCGTTGGGTGGGAGGATACAATGTACAACCAAGATTTAATCACTAATTGCATTGGTGAATGGGCAGCAGACAGTGCGATGGAATGTCGATTAAGTGATATCCATTGGATCGGGGAAAGTAATGGATGGTCGCGATCTAATCGCTGACCGCAAATTGGGGATAACGAATGTTATGAAACCAACTCATAAAAAGATAGAAAAGATAGATCAACGCCTTAGAGATCAACCTCTTTGAGGGGGAAACCTCCTTTACATTACACAAATTAATGATTCTTTGATGATTCAAATGAAAAAACCTCCTTTCTATATATAGGAGTCTAAGGAGTCACAATATAACCTATCCAACCTAACACCAATAATATAAAGGCACAAAAATAACAATAGAGGGATTCTATGGGGCACAATAATAACAATATGGGGACAATATGGGCACAACAATGTTAATAAGGGATACAACTACAATAGTAATGGGGTAATGACTAGTATTATAGGGACCTAACATGACCCTCTCATTCAAAAAAGTGTTTTCCTCAACGCTTGAGTAGTTTTGGATGCCTTTGTATAAAATTATCATCCTCCAATGTGGAATCTTCAGCGGATAAGTTCTTCCACTTTATGAGATACTGCAAAATTGATCGATTTCGTAGCTGTCGAGTTCTTGTTTCTGTGACTACTTCCAGTTCCAATATAATTTTTCCTTCCTTGTCAAGATCTAGCAATATTGTTTGAACTGGGAGCTTGTCGCCTATAACCTTATTTAAACATGAAACATGGACAATTGGGTGCACTCGAGAAGCTGCAGGAAGCTCCAATTTGTATGCCATAGTACCAATCTTTTGCAACACCTTGTACGGACCATAATACTTTTGTTATAATTTATTATCCTTCTTAGCTTGCTTGAGGGACAGTTGTTTATATGGTTGTAGCCGTAGGAATACCCAATCACCTACATCAAAACTTCTTTCGTTGCGATGTTGATTTGCCTGTTGTTTCATTCTATTCTGCGCCAACACGAGGTTATCCTTTAAGAGTTGGAGGACTTGTTGTTGATACTCGATGTGATGTTACACTACTTGAACCTTAGAATTTTCTCTTAAATATGATGTGATGGATGGTGGCTGATATCCATAAAGTGCCATAAATGGAGTCATTTTTGTTGTTGTATAGAAGGAAGTGTTATACCACCATTCAGCCAGAGGCAACCATTTGACCCATTATGTTTGTTTATCAGATACAAAGCAACGAAGATATCCTTCCAAACATTTGTTTACTATCTCAGTTTGCCCATCAGATTGAGGATGATAAGATGAGCTATGAGCTAACTGCGTACCAAGACAAGAAAATAATTATGTCCAAAAATTTCCAGTGAAAATGGGATCTCTGTCACTTACAATAATCTTTGGATTTCCGTGTAGCTTTCGAATTGTTTCTATAAATCCAGTAGAAATTGCACTGGCTTTAAATGGATGTGATAATGCACAAAAGTGTGCATACTTGGTAAGTCTGTCAACTACCACCATGATTACACTCTTTCCCTCAGACTTGGGTAAACCTGTGATAAAATCCATTGAAACTTCCTCCCAACGTTGGCTTGGAATGGATAAAGGTTGTAATAGACCTGAGGTCTTTATTGTCTCATCTTTATTTTGTTGGCAAACCAAACATTCTGCCACAAACTTTTGAATATACGATTTAAGGCCATACCAACAAAATTCCTTCTTAACCCTATGGTAAGTTTTTAAAAATCTTGAGTGCCCTCTTAAGGGAGAAGTTTGCAATTCCATAAGAATCTTTTGTTTGAGTTGGGAATACTTACAGAGGTATAAGTGATCTTTGTACCATAACGAATCATTTTTCCAGCTAAATGTATCAGATGTACTGGAATCTTGTTGTAACTTTGAATAAGTGCCCACACTTCTTCATCATTATTCCATTCCTTCCTTCGTTTATCCAATATTGTTGGATAATAGAAATGGTGTACAACAATGCTTCCACATCATCATCCTTTCTTGAGAGTGCATCTGCCACCACATTTTGCTTCCCTTTTTTGTAGATGATTTCAAAGTCATAACCCAACATCTTTGTGACCCACTTTTTTTGCTCTTCAAAGGATAATCTTTGTTCTAAAAAGTATTTAAGGCTATCATGATCCGTTTTTACCTTGAAGTGTCTTCCCATTAGGTAGGGTCGCCATTTCTTAAGTGCATGGAGTATTGCCAACATTTCCTTCTCATAAATAGCTTTGTGTAAAAACTTTCCCTTGATTTGACAACTTTCAAAAGCAATGGGTCTTTCATCTTGCATTAGAACAACACCAATTCCACTTCCTGAAGCATCACATTCCACAATAAAGGTTTTTGTGAAGTCTGTTGTAGCTAAGACCGATGCTTGGCACATTGCCTCTTTAAGATGTTCAAAGGCCTTTGTTGCTTCTGGAGTCCATGAAAATGCATCTTTCTTCAATAATGTTGTTAGAGATGCTACTATTCTCCCATAATTCTTAACAAACTTGCGATAATACCCTGTCAACCAGAGAAATCCTCGCAAATGCTTTATGGATGTGGGGACTTTCCATTCCTTAATGGATTTAATTTTGCTAGGGTCTACCTTAACTCCTTCATGAGATACAATATGACCCAGATATTCCACCTCCTAGACTCCAAAGAAACATTTGGATCTTTTTGCATATAATTGTTTCTCCTCCAATAGTTGTAGCACCCTGTCAACATGTTCAACATGATCCTTCCAAGACTTGCTGTAGATTAGTATATCATCAAAAAATACTAACACAAATTTTCTAAGGAATGGTTTGAAAATTGAATTCATCAAACCTTGAAATGTTGAAGGTGCATTGGTAAGGCCAAAAGGCATGACCAAAAATTCATAATGACCCTCATGAGCTCTAAATGCTATTTTCGGAATGTCTTCAGTCTTCATTCTGATTTGATGTATCTTGAATGAAGATCCAACTTGGTGAAGTAAATTGATCCATGCAATTCATCCAGTAATTCATCAATGATAGGAATGGGAAACTTATCTTTAATAGTGAGCTTGTTGAGCTCCCTATAATCCGGACACATATGCCATGATCCATCCTTCTTGTGCACAATACTACTAGAGCAAAGAAATAACTTTGACTAGGTTGAATTATACCAGCCTCTAGCATTTCTGAAACCATACGTTCAATTTTACTCTTTTGGGCATAGGGATATCTATACGACTTGATGTTTAGAGGAACGCTTCCTGGAATCAGATGAATAGCATGATCATGATCGCGAATAGGTGGGAGACCTTTGGGAGTCTCAAATACCTTGGCATGATTGTCCAAGACTTTTTGGATATCTAGAGAAATAGATGATTTCAATGTGGAAACATCTAGCAAACATAATTGTGCAATTACACCTCTTTGTTCCTTTTTTAGAAGCTTTTTCATACCATTAGAGTTGATTATCTTTCTCGGTTTCCCTGCAATACCCCTCAATTCAACTTCCTTTCCTTCCGCAGAAAAT
>APFE030520330.1:58592-79817 GCA_000404065.3 Pinus taeda
TTTCTTCAATAATGTTGTTAGAGGTGCTGCTATTCTCCCATAATTCTTAACAAACTTGCGATAATACCCTGTCAACCCTAGAAATCCTCGCAGATGCTTTATGGATGTGGGGATTTTCCATTCCTTAATGGCTTTAATTTTGCTAGGGTCTACCTTAACTCCTTCATGAGATACAATATGACCCAGATATTCCACTTCTTGGACTCCAAAGAAGCATTTGGATCTTTTTGCATATAATTGTTTCTCCTCCAATAGTTGTAGCACCCTGTCAACATGTTCAACATGATCCTTCCAAGACTTGCTGTAGATTAGTATATCATCAAAAAATACTAACACAAATTTTCTAAGTAATGGTTTGAAAATTGAATTCATCAAACCTTGAAATGTTGAAGGTGCATTGGTAAGGCCAAAAGGCATGACCAAAAATTCATAATGACCCTCATGAGCTCTAAATGCTATTTTCGGAATGTCTTCAGTCTTCATTCTGATTTGATGTATCTTGAATGAAGATCCAACTTGGTGAAGTAAATTGATCCATGCAATTCATCCAGTAATTCATCAATGATAGGAATGGGAAACTTATCTTTAATAGTGAGCTTGTTGAGCTCCCTATAATCCGGACACATATGCCATGATCCATCCTTCTTGTGCACAATACTACTAGAGCAAAGAAATAACTTTGACTAGGTTGAATTATACCAGCCTCTAGCATTTCTGAAACCATACGTTCAATTTTACTCTTTTGGGCATAGGGATATCTATACGACTTGATGTTTAGAGGAACGCTTCCTGGAATCAGATGAATAGCATGATCATGATCGCGAATAGGTGGGAGACCTTTGGGAGTCTCAAATACCTTGGCATGATTGTCCAAGACTTTTTGGATATCTAGAGAAATAGATGATTTCAATGTGGAAACATCTAGCGAACATAATTGTGCAATTACACCTTTTCGTTCCTTTTTTAGAAGTTTTTTCATACCATTAGAGCTGATTATCTTTCCTGGTTTCCCTACAATACCCCTTAATACAACTTCCTTTCCTTCCATAGAAAATTTCATGAAAAGTTCTTGAAAATTAAAAGCTATTGTACCCAAGGATTGTAGCCATTGGACTCCTAATACAACATCAGCACCTCCCATTGAATGGAGAGCATTGGGCTAGTCAATACATATTCTCCCATGGATAGCTTGATGTTATGGCACTTTCCAGAGTAATTTATTGTTCCTCCATTTGCCACCATCACTTGACACTCTCGTGCTGGATATAGGAAGCAATTCAATTCTTTTGCTACCTTACAATGAATAAAATTGTGGGTACTTCCTTAATCTATCAACACTATTACCTTTTTCTTCTTGATTTGTCCTTCTATCTTGATGGTTTGAGGAGTGGTAATTCCAACCAATGTATTAGAAGATATGGTAGGATTCATTTCTTCTTTATCTAGGCTTTGTTCCTGGAGTATATCCTCTTCTTTTGACCTTTCTTGCTTCTTTTCTTCTTCCTCTTCACAATCTATGTAGAATAATTTCTCAGCACACTTATGACCTTTAGTGTTTTTCCTATCACAACTGTAACAAAGCCCTTTTTCTCTTTTTTCTTCCAATTGTTGTGGTGTCAACCTTATAGGTTGTGGAAGACTAGGGGCAACAACACTTCCATCTTTATAGTTGTGAGTGGTATGCTTTCTGGTTGCCATAATTTTGCTTTCCATTTTTCTTGCTAACCTGAATGCCTTCTCTAATGAATCAGGTTCCCAAAGGCGAACATCATGTTGGATATTATCATTTAAAGTCCCTATGAACACATCAATCCAATGCTTCTCTGGAATATTTTTTACCCTTATGTTCAATTTTTGGAACTCCTCAATGTGCTCCATTATTGAACCCTTTTGTTTGAGACTTATCAATTGGATAACAAAAAGTGTTGCTTTTTGTATCCTCATAATGTGTTGTCAATTCTTCCGTAAAAATTGCCCAAGTGATAATTTGTTTACGAGAGAAAAGCCATTGATACCATAGAAACTGATTTGGTTCCAAATATAAAGTTGCAATACGTACCTTTTGTGTGTTTTGCACATTATTGAGATCGAATAATTGCTCCATCTGTAATATCCATGTTGTGTGATCCTTGCCATCAAACTTCCTCATATCGATTTTTGGAATATGGTGGCTCTTCGATCCAACATTAGAGTCTATGAAATCATGATTAACATTTCTTTTGTACGCATCATGAGTTTCATTTACTACCCTTTCACCATTAGTAAGTATTGCTTGTAGAAAATTTGTCAAATATATCTTCAAATCATCAATTTTAGCTTCCACTCCCTTTATCTTAGATTCCACACCATTTATCTTGGCTTCTATTAGCTTTTGTGAGAGTGAAAGTTTTTGCACTTGGTCTTGTAATTTTGATATATCATGTAGCATTTCTTCCTCTTCTTCATGAGTCATGCTAGAGATTTCAGGTTGCTTACTAGATGTTTTCATTTTCCTTCCTCGGGGCATCAGTTATGAATAATAATGGTCTACTATGCCCTTTGAATTCCTTCAAAATATTTTTTCAAACCAAGCATAAGCAAAAGTTTAAAAAAATCTACACACCTTTTTTCACTTTGTAGGAGCTCGATATTGCCTTTGATGTACCTCTGTAATTTCGGATCATCCAGTTCTGAAATTTTGATCTATAGCAGCCCTCTGTGTCCTCTTTCCAGTGCCACCAGTCTGATCCAAAGTGGATTCTCCAAGGAAGAGTTCTGCCAAATCTCCCACAACGACGTGAGTATAGACTAATTTAGAAGAGTGAAATTGTACGACGTGCCACGTGTCCCTGTTTCGACCTTTGGCTCTGAAAAATATATACAAGAAACTAAAGTCTGTTCTCTTTTTATACCTTCTTACGAAATTTCAATCTGATGCTCAACGAGAAAGTTACATTGATTTTCCCCAGGTCACCTAATTGGAATGTAATTCAGGAGTCTGCAAAAAGACCAACTTCCTCAGATCATATCTCCGCAAATATAGCGCGAAAGCTCTGAAATTTGGACCCAAGTTTCAGTGTGATTTCGTCTCAAATGGTTTTTTTGTTTTTATTTATTTATTTATTTATTTTTTTTCAGTTCTAAAACATCACAAGAAAAAAGTTATAGCGAAAATTCCACGATGACCTATTTGGAGCAGTGAAACCCTAGAATCCAAAGCTCTGATACCAAATGTTATGAAACCAGCTCACAAAAAGATAGAAAAGATAGATCAACGGCTTAGAATTTAGCCTCTTCGAGGGGGAAACCTCCTTTACATTACACAAATGAATGATTCTTTGATGATTCAAATGAAAAAACCTCCTTTCTATATATACGAGTCCAAGGAGTCACAATATAACCCAGCCGACCTAACAATAATAATATAAAGGCACAAAATAACAATAGAGGGATTCTATGGGGCACAGTAATAACAATATGAGGACAATAGGGGAACAACAATGTTAATAAGGGATACAACTACAATAGTAATTGGGTAATCACTAGTATCATAGGGACCTAACAACGAAGGACAATGCTGATAGTGATGGAGTGCGGACCCGCTGATACTTATATATGTGGGTCTATAATTTTTTAGATCCGGCTTATGTTTTCGGCAGCGGAGTTTTTCATGTTTTCCTTTGTATTTTGATTAAATGAATTGTCCCAGTTTTTAAAGGAAAAACCCGATAGAGTGTCGTGGTCGGGTTTTAAGGCTTAAAGCCTCAAATGAACGCTTCTAATAGGTTTGTGGCCATAACCCACAAGCCTCAAGATCGAATTTTCTAAATGAAAGGGGAATTTGGCTATACCCCAAAATATCCTTTCATTAGCTTCTATGGGGCACAATAATAAAAATATGGGGACTACATGGGCACAACAATATAATAAGGGGGTTGTACTAATAACAATAAGGGGTTACACTAGTAGTATTGGGACCTAACATTCCCCTCTCCTTAAAAAAGTGTTATCCTCAACGCTTGAGCAGTTTTTGATGCTTGTGTATAAAATTCTTGTCCTCCCATGTGAAATCTTCAACGGGTAAGTTCTTCCAATTGATGAGATACTCTGAAATTGATCAATTTCGTAGCTGTCAGGTTCTTTTTTCTATGACTGCTCTAGGTTCCAATATGATTTTTCCTTCCTTGTCAAGTTCTGGAAATATTGTTTGAACTAGGATCTTCTACAACTTTTGAATGAGTGGCCACACTTCTTCGTCCTTCTTCCATTCATCCCTTGCTTCATTTATCTAATCTGGTTGGATAATAGAAATAACACAAAATAATGCTTCCACATCCTTTTGCTTTCTTGAGAGTGCATCTGCAACAACATTTTTTTTCCATTTTTTGTAGATGATTTCAAATTCATAACCCAACATATTTGTGACCCATTTTTCTATTGTTCTAAAGATAATATTTGTTCTAAAAAGTATTTAAGAATATCATGATCCATTTTTACCATGAAGTGTCTTCCCATTAGGTAAGGTCGCTATTTCTTAAGTGCATGTAATATTGCAAACATTTCCTTCTCATAAATAGCTTGCTTGAGATGTAGCCGTAAAAATACCCGATCAGCTACATCAAAACTTCTTTCACCGTGATGTTGATCTGCTTGTTGTTTCATTCATTTCTGCACCAAAGTGGTGTTATCCTTTAAAAGTTGGAGAACTTGTTGTTGATGCTCGATGTGATATTTCACTACTTGAATCTTTTTCTTCTTGATATGTCCTTCTATCTTGAGAGTTTGAGGAGTGGTAATTTCTTCCAATGCATTACAAGATATGGTCGGATTCATTTCTTGATGCTCGATGTGATATTTCACTTCTAGAACATTTTTCCTCTTGATATGTCCTTCTATCTTGATAGTTTTAGGAGTGGTAATTCCAGCCAATGCATTACAAGATATGGTTGGATTCATTTTTTCTTTCTTGATGTGATATTTCACTTCTTGAACCTTTTTCTTCTTGATATGTCCTTCTATCTTGAGAGTTTGAGGAGTGGTAATTATTTCCAATTCTTTACAAGATATGGTTGGATCATTTCTTCTTTATCTGGGGTTGGTTCCTGGTGTATATCCTCTTCTTTTGATGTTTCTTGATCCTTTTCATCCTCTTCTTCTTGATCTATGTAAAATAATTTCTTTTCAACACACTTATGACCTTTAGTGTATTTGCTATCACAATTATAACAAAGCCCTTTGTCTCCTTTTTCTTCCAATTTTTGTGGTGTAAACATTGTAGGTTGTGGAAGGCTAGGAGAAAACACACATTCATAATTATAGTCGTGAGTGGTTGGATTCCCTATTTCCATAATTTTTCTTTCAATATTTCTCTCCAACCTAAATTCCTTCTCCAATGAATTAGGTTCCCGACTCATGTTGAATGTTATCCTTTAAAGTCCCTATGAAGACGTCAATCCTTTGCTTCTGTGGAATATCATTTACCCTTATATTCAAGTTTTGAAAGTCCTCAATGTGCTCCACCATTGAACCCTTTTGTTTGAGATTTACCAATTGGCTAAAGAAGGTGTTCTCTTTGTATCCTCATAATGTGCTATCATTTCCTCCGCGAAAATTGACCACGTGACAAGTGGTTTACGAGAACAAAGCCCTCCATACCATAAAAATTGGTTCGGTTCTAAATAAAAAGATGAAATAGGTACCTTTTGTAACAATTTCACCTCATGTAGATCAAAGTATTGCTCCATCTGTAGTATCCAATTTAACGGATCCTTGCCATCAAACTTCCTCATATTGCCTTTTCTTGATTTTAAGAGCTTGATCTTGAAATGGTTGTAACTCTGTAATTTCAAATCTCCAAGTTATGAAATTGCGTCTTGCATTACCCCTCTAAGTCCTCTTTCTAACCCTACAATTCTGATCAAGATTGGATTCTGCAAGGAAAAGTTGTGTAAAATCTCCCACGATGTCCTGATTATAGACTGGTTCAATCGATTGAACTTGTACAAAGTTCCACGTGTCACTATTTCAACCTTAGTACCTGAAACGTATACACAGAAAACTATAGTCCATCCTCTTTCTGTAACTTCTTACGAAATTTCAATTTGATGTTCAAAGAGAAAGTTATAACCATTTTCCCTAGGCCACCTATTTGGGATGTAATTTGGGAACCTGGAGAAACCCTAAATGTCTTGGACTATATCTCTGAAAATATAACAAAACAAGATCTGAAATTCAGGCCTGAGCTTCACCAAGTATTCGGCTCAAATGGGTTTTAAATTTAGTCTGAAACTTTGTAGAAACACAATTATAGCGAAAATTCCATGATGACCCAATTGAGATGGAATTATGGAGCTTGCAAACACCCTAACTTCCTCATATCATATCTCCAAAAATATAGCAAGACAAGATCTGAAATTCGGACCCAAGGTTTAGCAAGATGTCTTCTCAAATGGTTTTTTTTTTTTTTGAAACATCACAGAAAAACGTTATAGCGAAAATTCCACGATGACCTATTTGGAGCAGAGAAACCCTAGAATCCAAAGCTCTGATACCAAATGTCATGAAACCAGCTCACAAAAAGTTAGAAAAGAAAGATAAATGCCTTAGAATTTAGCCTCTTCGAAGGGGCAACCTCCTTTACATTACACAAATGAGGAATTCTTGGATGATACAAATGACAAGACTTCCTTACTATATATAAGAGTCTAAGGGGTCATAATATAATTAGAGCCAACATAACAATAATAATGTAAGGGCACAATAATAACAATAGTGGGCTTCTATGGGGCACAATAATAACAAAATGGGGACTACATGGACACAAAAATATAATAAGGGGGTTGTACTAATAACAATAAGGAGTTACACTAGTAATATAGTGACCTAACATATTTGATCATTGTTGTTGTATTTCATTTTGAATTGGGCCATTTGAATTTTCTCTGCTATTATTGGGTGGTACAATAATTTGTGTATTTTTGTTCTTGTTTGGGTTTTTAAGGTTCGGCTTGAGTAGAAAGCTCCAAGAGATTGGATTTATGGTTTTGTATCTTTGTTTAGACTCACTTCTTGGGGGTTTTGTATCTTTTGTCTTGCAGTTTGTGACTATTCATTTAGATAGTTTATTTTTAAGACTACATCTTGGTTCATCACACTGCAAAACTAGGTGGGTTGTTGTTAGTTTCTTTTTAAGACTACATGATGGTTCATCACACTGCAAAACTAGGTGGGTCGTTGTTGTTGTTCTCAACTAGATTGGTGTTCTGTTAAATGTAAAAGGTTTTGTTAATTTAGTGCATCCTTGTATTCAAGTCTCTTTTGTTTTTTGGTGAAATACAAGATGCCATGTCAGAAAGGCAGAGTAAGGCATGTGGTTGGTGAATGAGATGACTCAAGCCAGTGTCGCCTAGAGAGCATTGGTAAAGGTGAGGCTATAAATCATGGTCCTATCAATAGAATTAATTTTAATGATCGTTCTTCCAATCAAAAAAACTTTGGAAATCAACTTGGATATCTCAAGATGCTTCTAGAACAACTTGTGAGAGACAAACATGATGACCAAAATACTATCTTCTCATTCATGAATGATCTCCAACACAACCAGTGGAATTTGCAGCACATAATAGTGCGTTTGCAAGGGGGTCAGTGGCGTCTACAGGAGAAACTAGATTTATTTGAAGGCATATTGGCTCCCAAGGAGAAACATGTACATTGTGTATTTCAACCTCCACTATCACCTTATTCAATACCATAAAATCTTGTTCAATAACTACCCCTAATAGTTAATGGCTCTTGGTTATGTACTGATCCTGAAAGTTTTATGGTTCTATGTTCTTTTTCGTTTTTGGGGAGTGAAGCAATTTTTCACAAAATGTAATGGTTTTTTGCTAATCACCTACTGTTCGATAAGAGTTAGGATTGTAATATTTTTTCAAGTTGTTCTCGACAATGTAATATTTTTGTATAAATGAAAACCTAAGATTCACAAAAAAATCTTAACATTCTATATGTTTGAAAAAAATAATGCATATTATGAGATACATACATGCAACACAAACATAGAGCCGCAATTACCCATAATTATATCATTGGAGGAACTTGTACAGTAGAAGAATAAAAGCATGTGACTATGTGTAAAGATAAAGTAATTGCTAAATTTATTTTACCAATTATAATATTTGAAAACCTAGTCACAAAATTTTTTCGTAAACTTCATGCAATTTAAAACATGCAAAAAGAAACATAGCGTCTGGATGAAAAGCATGGAGATTCAAACCCAACTTTAAATTGCAAAAAACCATTAAACACTTATTAGTATTGTGCCATGAAATCATTGTAATGACAATAGGTAACATAGAAATAGTTGGTAGCATTGAGTACAATAACGCATGAAAAAGGACAAATGCTAGAAACCAATCGTTCAAAGTAAAATATGAATTAAAGATTATGCAAAATAGAAATGTATGGAACACTTATATGGAGAGAAATTCCTACGAATGTGTAGAAATGGAAATGTGTGCAAAAGAAACAACAAAATAAACATGTAAATATTGGACACAAATCTAGTCAAAGTAAAAATTAGCTACTAACAAAGCAAGTTATCAAAGTAAATGTTATTAAGAACTCGAACAATGTCTTGACTACACCTTTGTCCACTGAATAGTTTCCAAAGAGACTTACATTTACCGCCAATGGAGGTTTTCTTAATCGTAACATTGAGCCTTAATTAATTTTTTGATATGTGCTAGTCCATGGTATGGGAAGTTGATTGAGTTTATGCGACATTTCATCAAAACATTGCCGCAGAACGAGAAAATATGTGTTTCAAAGAACATGAAAATTGATGATTTGCAATGTGCAGAAGAAGTGTGCAGAGCTCTAGATGTGGGGGAATAGATATTATTGACCACACAGCCCTATTTTGCACATCATTTCAATCTTTTAAGCATAATTTTTTTTAAGAACTTGAACGATGTCCTAACTATGCGTCAATTTACTAGAAAAATGTCAAAAAGACATATTTATCGGAAGCAAAACTTTTGTTAATCGCATGATTAGGCATTAAAAAAAATTAATATGCGGTGATCTGCTTCCTTAGAGATTGGTTGAGTTTATGTGACATCTCGTCAAAACGTTACTGCAAAACATTAAAATATGTGTGTCAAATAATGTAAAAATTTTCCTTTTTGAAATATGTTGAAGAAGTGTACAGAGGAGGAATGTGTGTGGAGGTTCTGAAGTAGAGGGATAAAGGTTCTCTTTCTCGTATGGCTCTTCTGCAGATCCTTTATTTTGCACACTAAAAATTTAAAAGATTTCCATTCTATAGTGTCAAGTTATGAAACTAGTTTTAAAAACCCAATTTAAAATTAGTTTCAAAGTTATGAATTTACTTAATCATAGGATTGAGCATTAATCAATGTTTTAGTATACGCTACTCCAGAACATATAAATTTGATTGAACTTATATGACATTTTTCTCAAAACATTCCCACATATGTGTGTCAAATGCCATGAAACTTGACATTTTACACCGTACAAAAGAAGTGCCCAGAGGGAGAGACTGTGCAGATGTGTGGATGTGGCGGGATAAGTGTTCTCTCACACATATCCCTCTTCCACATATCATTTCAATATGCTAGAACATATATTATATATGGATCCATTTGCATCTTCTTGATTTGTTTAGAACTAGTGAAAATTACACAATGCTTCAGAGTAAATGTTATTAAGAATTTGAATGATGCCTTGTTTATGCTAGGATTAAGCCTTGATCATTAAATTGTATCAAGAAAAGGTTTCATTTTACTTTTGACTTAGTCAAATGAAGAAATTCAAATTTCCACTTCAGCGGGATGAGTTATCAAGCAATCAATAGGAGTGATATGGCTAAATGATTCAATTAAGTCTATCAATTCAAGTTGGTAGGCTAGTAATAGAGTTGTGTGCAAGTTTGTGGCTAAGATCTAGTTATCTAGAGGTGTTATTTTTAGTGAAAGTTAGTTGGTTAATCTCTAGTCTAGAATAGAGTCAATATGAGTTTAGTTGAGTAGTTTTAACTGTTGTTAACCCATTTAACTCTTAGTTAATTAGTCAATTTACTAAAAATAGCCCTATTCATGCATGTAATTTGAATTTCCAAGTGAAGTTGGACATAAAAGGCATAATGTAATCATTATTGTATACTAGTGAGTGTACAAAGTTTGTATGTATAAGGTGAGATAATTTCCTTGGGAATTATGCAAGGAAATATGAGCTTCCCTATTCTTTATGAGCAGGAATTGTGCAAGGAAATAGGAGGAAGTAGGAGGCTTATTTTGGCTAAGTATTGACCAGAGAAAAGTCAAAAGGAGATCAGTATTGTAGTGCACATTAAGCTTCAAGCATTGAAGCAATCATTATAATAAATCAATGTTCTCATATGATATAATCCAAACAAAGGAGGGTATTTTCCCAGTTGGGTTCCCCTTTAAAAACTGTGTTTATTGTGATTGAATGATTGCATGTGTCTCAATTGTTAGTTTTCCTTCCACATAATTTAGTAGAAGAAATTTGTGTGTATAGATTTTAGTTTGATTTCACTAGAAGATGTAAATTTCGATTTATTTCTACAATGATTAATTAAATATGTGGTGATCTACATCGCGAGAGGTTGATTGAGTTTATGTGACATTTCGCCAAAACATTGATGCAAAATGTAAAAATATCTACATCAAAAAATGTGAAAATTGAGCTTTCGCAATGTGTGGAGGGGGACCATATGCACAGGTGTGAAAATGGGGGAACAAAGGTTCTCACACACATATGCCTCTTCTGCACATCCTTTACTTTGCACCCTAAAAATATAAAATCAATATTAAAATTAAAAAATTAACAAAAAACTAAGATTAGTTTTAAAATATTAGTTTTTAGCCTAATGTGAACTGATAGAAAATTTTTAAGTACCCATATAGCTCTTGGTTAAAACGTTAATGTGTTGAAGGGAAATGCATATAAATATGCAGAATGTGCATCCTTTTACACATACAAAAATTTTAAAACTTGTATACCATATCGAGTCAAGTTACGAAATTGGGTCGCGGGAACAATTAATCGTCTACCCTTATTACAAATATGATATACACGTAAACGAAATTTTTCATGCCCAAAATTTTAACAAGCCAAAACCACTAATTAATTGATTAATGTGTATTATTATGCGGAAGGGAAGTGCGCGAAGGGAGAATGTATGTGGAAATGTGGAACATTGCAGAAGAAAGTTTGTGTTCCTTGTTCTGCACACCCATTCTCTCACATAACACTTCTTCCTCACATGGATTATTGGGCATGACCCAACCTTGTCCAAGTTTTGGGTAAAATACCCCACAGAAGGAGCGGACCACGTGGAGCTCGCGAAGAAATATTCATCGCATGGTATTTTAGGGCTTTAGGGATGGGCCAAAGCCCTTATTTTCTAATGGGTATCGGGTATTAGTCCTTGTTTTGTGGATCCATGGTATGTGGACCATGGTTTTTGTAAAGATGAAATGTATATAAGGAGATGTAATACTTTGTAATCAAATCATATCATGTCATCATAAGTGAATTGAATCGTTGTATTCACATATGTAGTCTGTAGTTTTGGGGAAGGCTCTGCAGCTGAGTGCGCGGAGACCTTGAAGAGTCCATAATTAAGTGCACAGACCACCTGCAGCTAGGTGTGCAGGCCAGGGAAGTGCATGTAATTGAAGATCATTTTAATAAAGAAGAAATTTTTGGCAAAGTTTTGCATCTCTTTATGTGTTTATTGTCTATTTATGCATGCTTTTCATTGAATTGTGCAAAGAACTGTAAGATACACTATTATTTGTTAGAGTTTATGGGTTTAATGTGAATCTGTTAAATTAATCATATGCGTGAAGTTCTTATGCATGCGAAGTTATAAGATCAATATAAAGTAGAAGTAAATATATGGTACCACTACGTGGATATCCCTTCGGTTGCAAAAGCATGGTTTTGTAGCCTCCCATAACTATTTCACGTGAGACTGCGATGTGCTTGCAGGTCGTTGCCGAAAGGGCCAGTAATTGATGGTTTTGTTGGTGCGCAACAAACTTTGCACCTAGGTCAAGCCCCATCAAACCAAAAAATGGTTTCGTTTTTATTTGTTGAGGTGTATGTTTCTGAGGTGGCAAGGTATGCCTCCCTCAAGTTTACAAAGGAGTCGATGAGCATAGAAAAAAACAAGATATTCTTTGTAGTGATGGTGATGTATGTGCATATGATGGTGAATCAGTATCCCAGATCGAGCTTGTATAAATAGTATTGTCATATTGTACAGTTCAACACAGAATTTCACAGGGCATATGTGAAAGCGATGAAGGACCCAACGAAAACATGGCATCCATTCTCATACCTGGTAACAGAAGATGATCTCCTCATGGTAGTGTAGGATTCGCTGAAGGAATGGATGACTCCACCTAGTGGAGTGGCTAGATCAGTTGGAACAGAGAAGGTTACATCACAGGGTGCGAGTACAAGTAGGAAGGATGTTGATGTAGAGACAAAAGAAACAGGGTGAGGGCAGGAACATGAAGAACACCTCAATGATGCATTGTCACCTAGGAGGTTGAAACAATACTGGGCCAAGAAGAAGCGACATGATGAGATCCTGGCAGCTGTGAAGACCTTACCAACCTTGCAGAGGCTTTCCAACATTACTGAATGGAATAAACTCCAGGTGCAAATAGATGATCTTTGGAGGAAAGCACAGATCTTGTTGGAGAGGACTCAACTATGGAAAGAGGAAGCCTTGCAACTTTCACAAGCAGTGGATGAGAGGCTGAAGGAATTGAAGAGAAGGGAAGAGGAAATATTGAAAAATACTATTGGCCCTACTATAGAATCCTTGCTAAAGGAGGTGCACTAGGAAGGAAAATTGATCATAGAAACGGTCCAGCAGTACAATGCAGTGTACAATGGGATCACAACAAAAATCAAGGGCATTGAAATTGAGGGACTTGGGACGAGTCATAGATGAGTGCTGGGGGCCTGTTGGGCATTTCCCAACTTGGTCCAAGTTTTGGGTAAAATACCCCGTAGAAGGAGCAGACTATGCGGATCTGGTGAAGATATTTTCATGACGCTATCTTTTAGGGCATTGGGAATGGGACAAAGCCCTTATTCTGTAACGGGTATCAGGTATTAATCCTTGTTTTGTGGATCCATGGTATGTGGATCATGGCTTTTGTAAAGATGAAATTTATATAAGGAGATGTATTAATTTGTAATCGAATCATATCATGTCATCAAAAGTGAAATGAATCTTTATATTCACATCTATAGTCTGTAGTTTTGGGGAAGGCTCCACAATTGAGTGCACAGAGACCTTGAAAAGTCTGCAGTTGAGTGTGTAGACCACCTGTAGCTGGGTGCGTAGGTTAGAGAAGTGAATGTAATTGAAGATCCTTTTAATAAAGAATAAAGTTTTGGCGAAGTGTTGCATCTCTTTATGTGTTTATTGTCTATTTATGCATGCTTTTCACTTAATTATGTGAAGAACTATAAGATACACTATTATTTGTTAGAGTTTATGGGTTTAATGTGAATTTGTTAAATTAATCATAGGCACTAAGTTCCTATGCATGCGAAGTTATAAGGTCAATATAAAGTATAAGTAAATATATAGTTCCACTACGCATATATCCCTTTGGTTATAGAAGCCTAGTTCTGCAGCCTCCCATAACTGCTTCGGGTGAGACAGTGATCTACTTGCAAGTCGTTGCCAAAAGGGCCAGTAGTTGAGGGTTTTGTTGGTGTGCATCACACTCTGAACCTAGGTCAAGCCCCTTCAAACCAACATGGATTAAAAACACGCTTTATTTAATATTTGATAGTAAGTGTTATTTTCACAAATGTGAAATCAACAATGCACTTAGTATTTGAGAAACATGAATACCACAATTTGTTGATTCTGTTTTCAAAACAAAACATTGGCTAGTAGTGAAACAAGTTGACAGAGTAAATGTTTTTAAAACATGAATGATGTCCTGCTTATGCATTGATTCACCGAATAAATGTTGAAAAGATATACATTTACTAGTAGGGGAGATTTATTTAATCATAGTATTAAGCCTTATGTTTTTTTATTCTATAACAAAGCATTGTTACATGTTTTTATATATAAATTACTTGAGATTTGTGTCCCAGATCGAACATCGAGTTTGAACTAACATAAAAAATAACATTGTCCTAAACAAGGAATAATCCAATGCAATAAAAGTAATGTTTAAATGTCATTGTATTGTTACATAAATCTAAATAGAATCAGAATTAGGATATTAATAAAATAGCATGTCGATATCGATTTCTAAAATTTTCCAAATGCAACAATCATGAAATGCAATCCTATGAATTGGACTATCTCTAGTGGGAATTTAAGAAAATTATATATAGTTTATAATTGATATCAAAACAATATTTTCTTATTCCAGATTAGGCAAATCAGTACTAGCTAAATTGATGACAATCAATGGTCAATAAACACCATTAAAATTGATAACAGTCAAATGTTTGTTTAGAACTTTGATGTCAATTCATTATTTAAATGACTTATGGCCTCCAACACATTATATGTAGGCATATTGGCTTTGAGATTGTTTCTAAAATCTCTGAGAAGGAATTTTGCTTCGTTTGTTTAGAAACTAATAAGAATTATCAATGTTTGATTTATCATATGTCTCTTGTTTTTTTAATTTCCCGGGTCTTATTGTAGGCCTGTTAGCACTAAATTAAATTCTAAAATCTCTAGGAAACATTTTTCTTCATTTGTTCTAAAACTGACAAGTGTTATCAAGTTTTTCTTTATCATATGTCTATTGTTTTTTCAATTCTCTAAGTCTTGTTGATATCATCGTTGTTGGAAATATTTTTCTAGTGAAGTGCCTTCTAAAATTGTTTTTGTTTTAAGCCAAAATTACTTTAAATGGAAACTCTATTAGGATTTTGAAATGCAATTTCAATATTCTTGTCCTTATTAATTTTGTGTTGTACTAGATTTACTTTAGTAGTTCTACAAAATTAGTAAGCCAAATGTGGGGGTGGGTGTTGTGTCACTCGATTGATGTTATTTAATGGTGAAACAAATGGCCCAAGGAAGAAATAGAAAAAGAATGCAGGAAGAGTATATTTAGTCAGCCAAGATATCTTAATTATGAGCCAAGCTATCTTAATGTTGATGAATAGCATGTTGGAACTTCAGCAAAGGCTTTGGGTGGCTGGAAGATGAATTGGAGACCATAAGAACACAATTAGAAGAAATCTTGCAAAACATGAATGAAGCAAACAAATCTCCATTCTCACAACACAATATAGAGGAGTGCCAACTTCTAGGAACCATCATTGGTTAATAAAGAAATTGTTACCAGATTTTTCTACTTAGTCAACCATTTTTGAAATCCAGTGCTAAATGCTATTTACTGCAATTTAATGGAGGTAGTAAAACAAATTATGCCAAATTGGATCATTAAACTAATGTAAATGTTATGTGTTAAAGCATTTTCTTTCGTTTTCTAATCAAATTGCATAATTGCAAACATATGGATCTTGTTCAATCCTTTACGAAAAGTTACATGCTAACATTAACTTGTCTTATTTCCTTGTTTAAGAAGTCATGCATGATGGAAAAGTCTATGCAAACATAAACTATGTGCGAAGGGAAAAACATTTCCTAATATTGTTTTATGAGTCATAAGACTTGCAAATTTGATAAATCAATATAAAAATGCAAGTAATCAGATTGCAAAAAAACATACACACGAAATAGGACAATGAGCTAGTTACATATTATATAATGTGGATTTTAGAGTATATATAATATAAGTAAATGGCATCATACAAAACATTGAACTTAAACAAACAAATTCATTGAAATATGTCTTTATACAATGTTAATAGCTACAAATTAGGTAACCATGGGATGGAATCAGAACCCAACCATCCAACAGACTAGAAAAAAATTAGAAGGTGGAGTAAATATTGGAAGTGTGGAGGTGCAGAAGTGGAAAAGATCCCCCACTCCTTTCCACTAGCGAATCATAATTCAATCTTACTAGTTACTGGTAACAGGGATATTCGTACCTTCAGACACTTCTTAATTTAGATAACTCAAAAATAATGCAGGTTCATGAAATTGAACAAGATATACCATCTCTATAATATCATCATTAGATTGCTCAACAATGAAAATAAAAAGAACCATCATTGTATATGCAAAATCACATTTTGATGGTTTACTGTAAATGTGCCATGGATTTCGAAACTAGACAACAAATCAATAATGATTGATTTGTCTGCACAGTATTAATAATAGAAACTTTGCATACATCAGCCAATACTTTTTCTAGTTCCATGCCTCTCAGAACACAATTTGTTGTAGTCATGTTCTTTACAAGTATCATATAATTTAACGAATGGAAATAATCAAAGCAACAATTTTCCCTATAAATAGTACAATAAACCATAGTTTCACCCATAGTTCTCACAGTAGTAATTGGACTACTACATTTCGCACATACAGTCTCAAAGGGATTCATATATGCACTAGTTTTTGTTAGTATTCCTTGCAAGTTATGAAAAATTAATATAGAAAATCGAGAGTTAGCAACCTTAAATCTCTCTCTCTCTCTCTCTCTCTCTCTCTTAGATCTGAAATTGGATTAAGTGATTTCTTCCTATTTTCCAAAATGAAATAAAACAAAAATTAGGACCGCGTCGACACTTTTTAAGGTAAAAAACGGGTCTTGAAACAAATAGGTTTCCAATATCTCTTCAAGTCATGAATTAGTCTTCATATGTAACTTAACATAATGAACATAAAAACACATAATCCATGCAGGTGTAATGAAGAGAAAAACAAAAGGTTTGTTGACATAGTTCACCCCTCCTCGGCTACATCTCAGGGCTTGTCAACATGACTAGACTACTCATATATTCAGTATCAAGTGAAGTACATAAACATTTTCTACAGGTAAACATTTGGTTATTACCCCTACAAGGAACTTTTTGTTGGCATTGTGATACAGGTATGACATAAGTGTTGTCCTTGATGGCAACTCACTCAGATGATAGATCACAGTTCAGACTCACAGAATGAAGAAAGAAAGGTATATGCAAGTTCACCATATACCAAGTCGCATATATATGTAGGTTCACTATATACCAAGTCGTGTACACACGCAGGTTCACTATATAACAAGTCGCATATACACGCAAGTTCACTATATACCAAGTTGTGTATACATGTAGGTTCACTATATACAACGGCGCGTATAATGTATACACGCACTTTTATAGAAGGAAAGGCGCATACATGTCAGAAAACTAAGTTTTGGTCTGTGGTATTTGGTCCAAAGTATTGATCCTATGTGGTTTTGGACCATGGTATTAAGAGAGGGCTAAACCTATATAAGGAGAAGAAGATCATTAGGCCAAAGAGGAAGTGAGCAAGGATTGAATATCTGATGAAGTGTGAGATCTAGTATGCTAGTTATGGGTTTGTGATGCTTTGCTTGATCTGAATCAAGGATGCACCTATGCGGTTGATGATGGATGATGGATCGGGATCATAAGGCTTGGAATGTATTATCATTATGTGGTTTGATCATGGATAGACAAGATCTGAATTATTGACTCATATTTTATTGTATAAATGTTATGATCTGGGTATGACTGATGTCTGGTATAGTTGTAAAAATCTGAGTTAATATTTGCAGATGTGTATGTGGGTTTTCTTTGGTAAAAGCACATATACACGCAGGTTTGGCTCATCAGAATCGTGTATACTTTTTGAAGTATGATATTTGAATTTGCAGTTGGATCTAGTTGTTGTTGCAGAGTTTTGGGTTCTGCCCTATGTTCTAGTGACTCTGTTTTGATGATAGGGTTTTAGTGTTGGGTGATTCAGAGATTGATGATTGGCTTATGTAATAGTTGTATTGAATTAGTGATTAATTTGTGATTCAATGTTGTTGATGGGTCCAATATGAAAATTGGATGAAACATGGCCTTCATATTATGGTGTTGTAATGAAAAAAGAGAAGTTTGTAGCTTTCTGTAGGTCAGCACCTACATACTAGTAAACATATGAGCTAGTACAAGAGCTAGGGGGTTGTAGCTCCCTTCCAGTTGAAGCTCAAGAAAGAGAGAAGGTTGTAGCCTTTTGCAGGTGGGTGCCTACATACTGGTATGAGTCTGTGAGAGTACAAGATTGTAAAAAGAAGTTTCTTATTAAAGAAAGATAGAGACAATTGCAGCAGGTGGTTTTCACCCACATTGGGTTTCCACCTTATATCTTGTTTTCATGTGTGTGATTTCCTGTTTTGTTTATTGCAGCTGGTTACTGTTTATATGGGTCTGGTACACAGATCAAAGATCAACTAACCAAATTATAAGTTTGCAAGATATACGTTGGTTGCTCTAAACACAGTAGCGTATGCACGCAAGTTGCATTAACAGAAGTAGCGTATATAAATTTGTTTATGGAAATGAGATATTGTTAACTTGCTAATACTGATACACCCCCCGCCCCCTTAGTATTATTTCCAACAATTATATCCTACAAAGAACTCTAACAAATAACAACAACTCAAAGAACCTCCTACAAAGATGACATACTTCAACTGAATGAGCTAAAAAGAGCATATGAACACTTCAATTCCACATTGAAGCACATAAAGAAAACTTCATGTTGAGAGAATTTGAACCTAAACTGAACCCTATTGGTTATAGTTGCTGCAGTAGACTTCTGAAAGTGAGAATGCCCCTACAAGGTCTTCTCCATTCCCAAATACCTTCCAGAACTACTTACAAACCCTGACTGAGCCATACACCTTTAGTATCAAACTTGCGAAAAGACTTTGTAGATGTTGTCAAATAAAAAATTAGAGGTTACTAATGGATTCAGAGCATCCAAAAAATCCTAAGTACACTCTTTCTGAGTTCAGTTTGGTCCGAAAATCCAAAATCTATGAGCTTCCAAGCTCTCTCATGAACATGAATGTTAACCATCCTACAAATTCGACCTTCTGTCTATCGGTCCTAAACATCTACCCCTAAATTCGCTAATGGAGCGACAATTTCGCTACCTGCTAGTTCATTCTGTTGGATAGTTAATGCAGCCTCTTACCCCTTAATTCGAAAAACAAGGCCATATGAGCCACATAGGGTAAGGAGCTAGGTGTTAATGCCCGCCCCTATCAATTAAGCCCCTTAACAAGAGGACGAGGTCTTATGGGTTCTGTAGAACCTGAGGTTCACCCCCGACTTTCAACACCAATCATTATCTCCTATTCCACTGGCATCTAGTCCTGTGGTGAGATACGAACCTAGGGCTGGCCACCCACTTTGTAGCACCTCCACCTAGAGCCCAAAATCTACATTGTGGTCACACGAAAGGCCATATGGCCTGCACTAGGACCTGGCCTTTGTGCCCGTTGCAAAACATCTGTCGAGACTTCGTTGTGGTTATATGGCATTCCATATGATATGGGGTTAGTCTCCATGTTTCCACCCCACAGTTGTTTAACACTTCCACTCTTAGCATCTGGTTCGATGGTTGTAGGACAACCGTGGGTTGGTCCCAAAACTTCACCCCTCAACTATTCCACTCCAAAGTATATGTGTCGTGGTATGGTAGTTTATTATCATGAGTGTTGAAACCTTGGGCCCAGGCTAAGCCCGATCCCTCAACTCCCCTGCCTACAATCTCGTGGGTGTGGGGTGACCAGGCGCTAGGGCTTAGCCTGTTGGGTCCCTATAATACTAGTGATTACCCCATTAATATTGTAGTTATACCCCTTATTTATATTGTTGTGCCCCTATTACCCCCATATTGTTATTTCTGTGCCCCTTAGAATCCCTCTATTGTTAATTTTGTGGCTTTATATTATTATTGTTAGGTCGGCTGGATTATATTGTGACTCCTTAGACTCCTATATATAGAAAGGAGGTTTTGTTATTTGTATCATCCAAGAATTGTTCATTTATGTAATGTAAAGGAGGTTGCCCCCTCAAAGAATCTGAATTCTAAGGCGTGGATCTCTCTTTTCTATCTTTTTGTGAGCTGGTTTCATAACATTTGGTATCAGAGCTTTGGATTCTAGGGTTTCGCTGCTCCAAACAAGTCATCGTGGAATTTTCGCTATAACTTTTTTTCTGTGATGTTTCAGAAGTCGCACAAAAAACCCATTTGAGAAGAATTGGCGCTGAACTTTGGGTCCGAATTTTGGAGCTTTTCGCAGGACATTTTCGGAGATATGATCTGAGGAGGTTGGCCTTTTTGCAGATTCCTGAATTACACTCAAAACAGGTGACCTGAGGAAAATCGTCATAACTTTCTTTCTGAGCATCGGATTGAAATTTCGTAAGAAAGTACAGAAAGAGGACGGACTTTAGTTTTCATTTATATATTTTGTAGAGTCAAAGGTTGAAACAGTGACACGTGAAACTTCATACAAGTTCGCTCTACTGAACCAGTCTATAATCAGGTCACTGAGGCAGATTGTGCATAACTCTTTCTTGGAGAATCCAATTTGGATCAAACTAGTGGCATTGGAAAGAGGACATAGAAGGAAACTACAGGTCACAAGTTCAAAACTGGATGATTTGAAATTGCAGAGATACATCAGATACAATATCAGGCTTCTACAAAGTAAAAAAAAAAGGTGTGTAGTTTGTTTTTAATTTTTGCATAAGTTTGGTTTGAAGGAATTCAAAGGGCATAGTAAAGCATTATTATCGGTAACTGATGCCCCGAGGAAAGAAAATGCAAACACCTAGTAAGGAACCTGAAAGCTCTAGCATGACTCATGAAGAATAGGAAGAAATGCTACATGATATATCAAAATTACAAGAACAAGTGCAACAAATGTCACGCTCACAAAAGCTAACAGATGCCAAGATAAATGGCGTGGAATCTAAGATAAAGGGCATGGAAGCTAAGATGGATGATCTGAAGATAGATTTGAGGACAACTTTGAAGACAGACATGGCAGATTTGAAGACAGATTTGACAAATTTTCTACAAGAAATACTTACTAATGGTGAAAAGGTTGTAAAGAAAACTCATGATGTGAACAAAAGAAATGTTAATCATGATACCATAGATGCTAATGTTGGATCGAAGACTCACCATGTTCCAAAAATCGATATGAGAAAGTTTGATGGCAAGGATCCCGCCACATGGATATTACAGATGGAGCAATTCTTTGA
>APFE030520330.1:103409-120997 GCA_000404065.3 Pinus taeda
GGACACTCTTTGCACTAGCATCTCAGAACGGTTGGAAAGTCCATCAAATGGATGTAAAAACTGCCTTCTTGAATGGAAATCTAAAAGAAAATGTTTTTATGTCCCAGCCTGAAGGATTTGCTGTGAAAGGACATGAACATAAAGTATGCAAACTTGTGAAGTCCTTGTATGGCCTCAAACAAGCACCACGAGCCTGGTATGGAAAGCTAACTGAGCATCTTCTGAAACTCAACTTCAATCATTTTGATCTTGATGATGTAACTTTATTTGTCAAGAAAGTTGGCAAAACAATTGTATATCTTGTGGTATATGTAGATGATATTTTAATGACAGGGAACAATGAAATCTATATTGCATCCATAAAGAAAGAATTAGGAAAAAGTTTTGAAATGACTGATTTGGGTTATGTTCATTGCTATCTTGGCATTGAAGTAATCCAACATCAAAAGTCCATATTTCTTTCTCAAAAGAAATACATTGGACATTTGTTAAACAGATTTGGCATGACAGAGTGCAATCCTCTTTCTACTCCAATGGAACAAAACTTAAAGCTCACATCTATTGAAGGAAAGGAATTTGAGGATGCAACAAAGTATAGACATCTTGTAGGAAGTCTCATCTACCTCACTACTACCAGATCAGACATTTCATTTGCTATTGGAATCCTCTCCAGGTTTATGCAAAAACCTTGTGAGGGACATTGGTCTGCTGCAAAAAGAGTTCTAAGGTACTTGAAGGGAACTCAAGACCTTGGAATAAAGTATACACAGGTGGACGGCTTCAGCTTGATTGGATACTCTGATTCAGACTTTGATGGAGACAAAGAAACTGGAGTATCTACTTTAGGATATGCTACGAGTCTTAGATCATGAGCTGTCTCTTGGAGATCACGCAAACAATCAGTTCCAGCAGATTCCACAACAGAAGCAGAATACGTGGCAGCAGCTGAAGCAACGAAAGAAATTGTGTGGCTCAGGAAAATTCTTGAAGATTTGCAGGTAAAACAAGTACAATAAACTCCACTCATGATTGACAACACCTCTGCAATAAAGTTGGCCAAGAACCCAAAGTTCCATGATCGTACAAAGCACATCAATACTAAATATCATTCTAAATCCGACATCATGTTGAGGCCAAAACAATCCATCTCTGTCATGTTCCACAAATGAGCAAATTGCAGACATCTTCACCAAAGCCATTGGAAGAGAAAAGCTTGAAAGATTCAGAACGATGCTTGGACTCACCAACATCCCTTCAGATTAAGGGGGGGAATGTTGACACCTAATCCTCTGCGATTGGGTGAATTTGGAATGTGAACAGTCATCAAGAAGATGAATTGAGCAGTGACATTCTTGTATATAACAATAGCTACCTAATGAAATAAATGAATCAGTTTTTCTGCCAAGTCTGGAGTTACTCCTGGCCTGACAATCTTCATTGCCAGAAAGTGGCAAGATTAGAGAATTGTGCTATAATTGTTGAATTTTTGATAGCCACCATTTCTTATTTGAAAGTGAAGGAATATTTGAAGGATCCAAGCAAGTTTGCAGTTGTTGCTGCCCCAGTTGTGGTATTAAAACTCATTATAGTCTTTGTCTACATATATATGAATTGTTTCCTTGATTCATTTGCTGAACAATTATAAAGGATATTGTTGTGTACTATGAGTGGGTATTACTTTTCTGCACTGAGTAGTAGTTGTGATCAGTTTTTAAGGCATAAATTTGACATTGAAGAAAAAAAATGGATAGAATCAGTGAAGTATTAGAGTTCCTCAAAACTCTCATATTGTCTACTAATCATGATACATTAAAAGTCAGCAAAGTTTCTCTCACGGACATTCAGGTCTGTCTACAAAATGCACAAGAGAAAATTGATTTTTTGCAGCTCGAATATCAGCTACAGCAAGAAGAATTAAAATAGAGGAGTCATTCTAAACCTGTTTCTCTTCATAACAATGAAGTAGACTCCCATAAACAGCAAGACAATATTGTTGAAGTTCATTCAAAGCCAGTGCCCAATAAAGCAGCAGTTGTACATGCAAATGCAAAAACTCAATCTGCACTTCCCAAGCCCATCATCAGACCTTGGGAACAACTTGTCCACAACAAGCACATAACTGGTCTTGGATATGACAAGGACTTTTCCTTTCATATTCCATACTACTCAAAGACCATTCAGTTTCAGAGTGTTGGATTCATTCATGACAATTCACATCCAGCTGTTCCAGATTCTGCCCCTCTTCCACAACAACAACAACAACAACAGATTGTAAAATTCCAACACTGTGACTGAGTTGGCCATTTGAAAGATCGTTGTTTTGATCTTCATCCATGTAAGCAATGTCATAAAACCACCCATTCTTCACATAGATGCTTCAAAAAAAAACGTCCTACAAGAACAAAGATTCATCTTGGATGGATTGCTTCTTGGCAATGGGCATCAAAAATCAAGAAGATATTCCAATCACATGTCAGAACTTGTTCCAGAGTATTGAACAATTTTGCAGTTGAGTTTTCTCCATCATCTCACCTTGTATCTGATAGGGGGGGAAATGATGGTCATCTACAAGCTTCAAAGCCACATCAAGCGAGCTTGAGCGACAACCTACCACACCAGTTTCAGAGTTGTAGCCAGAGACAAAGATGCCCCTGAGCATGCCTTCATTTGGTAATCTTGGGCACTTCCTCTAACAGAAGACTTTAACTTCTTGCCAGTTTCGGAAGAATTCCAGGAACAAAATTGGGGAAATTTCCTCTAGCAGAAGACTTCAGCTTCTTGCCAGTTTTGGAAGAGTTCCAGGAATTGCATTAAGCATTCCAGAGTTGTTGGTCATCCTTAAACCATCACAGGTTGAAAATTCCCTTTGTTAGGTTGAAGTTCTCCCTTTTATGCGGGGTGAGACCTCCCTGTATTGGTTGAAGGTTTCCCTCTTCAAAACAATAGGAGCACTTCCTCTAGTAGAAGACTTCAACTTCTTGCTAGTTTTGGAAGATTTCTGGGAACTGCACTAAGCATTCCAGTGTTGGTGGTCATCCTTGAACCACCACCCTTTATACCAACATTTCAGAGAGCATATTCAGCCTAGTGTTGCCATGCATTTTTGCATATTTTGTATTACGGCTCTCTTCTTGGACTCATACATAACCCTTCGGATTAAGGGTGGGGAATGTTGGACACCTAATCCTCAATGGGTTAGTGTGGAAGTCGAATAGACAAAAGGAAGTCCAAGAGACCTTGGGATGTGGAACCCAACGGTCAAATTATGTACTATAAATGTATATCAGTTGTTAATAAAAATTGCACTCTCTTGTTTTATCTTTCATGTTTCTCTTGCTGCCCATGTGCGTTTAACAATTTATGCAACTTTATCTGTATTTCTATTATAAAAATTATAATAGAAAGTTTGGACCCAAAGCATATATATATTATAATTAAAAGCCTTGACGGGTCCACAAAGCATATTAAAAGGTAGATTTCAAGTTATAAGGCAGTTTTTCGGGTGGAACAAAAATGGTAAATGGTTTTTATTGGAACTCACCTGATCCCACACAACATTTAACACGTAGCAGTTGGGTGGAGAGAGGAAACCACCCGTTTCGGGCAAGTATTCTCTGGGCTTATGTCCCACCCAAAACCTTTACAGACCATATGATCTGAAAAGCGCAGATCTACGGTGGGGATATATTGGCGGAAGGGTATGCCTCGATAGTTGTGCAAAGCCCGTGTTAGAAGCAGAAAAACCATGATTTATGGTATATTTCCTTTATTAATAGAAAAGCGTAGATATGAAGGAATTATATGTAATTCCAACATTACATTAATGCAACGTTGAAAATAGCTGATTGCAATTTGTGATGGGAAACCAACGGAGCGTTGAAAAGGTCGATCCAATGGATTTATGAAGTAGAGTTAATACTTTTTCAATTCTACTTTACATTAATTTTTCTTGGGAAAGGGGAAAAAGCAATGTTAAATCTAAGTCTGAAGACAAGGCAGATGGGCATGTTTTCTTTATGTTTTGGCCAATATAAGCACACCTGATATATATGCAAGCCCCAATCTTCACACAAGTCAAAGTTTAATGCAGTTAATTATGGTTTAAGCGGATTAAGCATTATTAAAGCATATACAGAAGAAACTCAAGAGTTGATTAACAGAGCAAGCCAACAATTATCATCCTCTTCCAAATTCAGTTATGTTCCTGTTATTTCATGTTCTTGGAGGTGTCTTTAAACCTCTGTAAAATTTTGTAATAATTTTTAATTCAGAGGGAAACAATTTAGTAGTTTGACAGTTTAACAACTGTTTCACAAATGTATGAAAGGAGGAAAATTTATAGAGAAAAGGTTGGTGATTCGCATTTTGGAGAACCCGGAGACTAGGCCACTGTATTCCTGATATCATCGTTGATTAATGAAATAATCATAAGTTTCCATGAGTTGTCGCATATAATTTTGTAAGCTTCTCTGTCATGTGTCATGCTATGTTTTCTTCTTTTCAAGTATAGTAATGAAGTAGCAGGTCTTTATTTGCTTATGTAGATAAGGTTAAAATTCCTTAAAAGAGTGCTCCTATACATGAAGTCCTCACCTCCTTTCTAAATTATAGATAATAGTTTCTGTGAAAGATCAGCATTTTGTCTATGATCCATTTCTCATTATCATAATTCCTCTAAGTTACAGATAGTAGTTTCTGTGAAAGACCAGCATATTATCTTCAACTTCCCCTTCAAACTTTCTTCATTCATCATTTATATCTAGCAACAAATGGCATTCTGAGATGTTCTGGTCATACATGTATTAAGAGTTAAAGACTAAGTTTTCCAGGTCCTTCATTTGAGAACACAACAAACAATAAGTGACAGTAAGTAATATTTATTAATGTCTTAAGCACAATTTCCCCATAGCCAGGAAATTGGTTTCTTAAGGGACAACACATTGGAAAACACTCTTGAGAGTTATACATGTCTTTAGAGCTACGACTATGACGATTGTCACAAGGTGGTGACATCCCATTCTCATATGGTTGTTGATGTAACTCAAGTTGTTTGGATCATTCTCCAAACTCCCTTCAACCATATCCCAATCCCATATACATCAGTCTCTCCTCAACCATAATTGGATTGGTAATACCTTGGCCATTTATGTTGAGGCCTCCGCCTTCATATCCCATCTTGGAAATAAAATTCATACCTATGCCTTTGGTATGTTGCTCAAATTTTGCAAAAGAGTTTTTATGCATGTAAATGGAAGGAAAAGTACTTGATATGCTAATTACCTCCTTAAACTTGTCATTCATCTTTTCATCTTTTGATGATGACGAAGATGACCAACTTGTACATGACTCTAGCCACCCACTCTTATCCACTGAAATATGGGGTGATTCTTGAAGATGTTTTCAAAGTTCACATGCAACATCTTCCACAAATGGTCCAAAACAACTATTTGAACCATGACCACAGACTGGATTCATTCTAGAAGTTTCTCTTGCTGGTATAGGAGTATAAATTTCTACAACTTTCTCATCAAGCACTTGCTGCAAAATAAAGTGCATGTGTATTTTCTCCTCTTCATCTATCTCTAACATCCTTCTCAATTCTATGTTCTCCATCTGAAGATCCAAATTATGCTCCTCTAGCTCTTGGAGACTCTTTTTACTGCTCATTCTTGCAACTTGGTCAACTTGGCTTGGATACCAAACTGATTTGAAATTGGATTAGGTGATTTCTTCCTCTTTTCCAAAATCAAATAAAACAAAAATTAGGATTGTGTTGACACTTTGCAAGGTAAAAAATGGGTCTTGAAACAAATAGGTTTCCAATATCTCTTCAAGTCATGAATTAGTCTTCATATGTAACTTAACTTAATGAACGTAACAACACATAATCTGTGCAGGTATAATGAAGAGAAAAACAAAAGGTTTGTTGGCGGAGTTCACCCCTCCTGGGCTACATCTCTGGGCCTCTCAACATGACTATAACACTCATATATTCAATATTAAGTGAAGTACATAAATGCTTGTTGCAGGTAAACATGTGTCTATTACACCTACAAGGCAATGTTCTCCTACAAATAAATATTACAAACAACAACAACTCAAAGCACCTCCTACAAAGATGACATAATTCAATTGAATGATCTAAAAAGAGCATATGAACACTTCAATTCCACATTGAGGCACATAAAAAAAACTTCATGTTAAGATAAGTTGAACCTAAATTGAACCCCGTTGGTTATAGTTGTTGCAGTAGACTTCTGGAAGTGAGAATACACATACAAGGTCTTCTCCATGCCCAAATACCTTCTAGAACTGCTTACAAACCTTGACTGATCCATACACTTTAGTCTCAAAACTACAAAATGACTCCGTGTATGTTCTCAAATAAGAAATTATAGGTTACCAATGGATTCAAAACATCCAGAAACCCCTAATTTCACTTTTTTCTGAGCTCAATTTGGGCAAAAAATCCAAATATATGAGCTCCCAAGATCTCTCATGAACTTGATTGTTAACCATCCTGCAAATTTGATATTTTACCTACCAGTCCTACAAATGCGCCCTGAAATTTGCTAATGGAACGAAAATTTCGCTATCAGCAATTCATTATGTTCGAAAGTTAATTTAGCCTCGGACCCCTTAATCTGAAAAATATTGCCACATGGGCCACATAGGGTTGAGGATTGGGCCTTAATGCCCACCCCTGCCAATTAAGCCCCTAAACAAGGGGATGAGGTCTTATGGGTTCCGTAGAACTAGGGGCTGGCCCCCAAATTTTGGCACCTGTCATTTTTGGCTCGCGCTCCACTGGCGTGTGGTCATGTTGCAGCATACCATCTTGGGGTTGCCCCCCCACTTTGTAGCGCCTCTGCTTAAAGCCCAAACTCCGTGTTATGGTCACATGAAGGGCCACATGGCCTGGGTTAGGGCCTAGCCTTTGTTCTCATTGCAAAACCTCTTCTAAGACTTCACTATGGTTATATGGCATGCCATATGATCCGGGGTTGGTACCCATGTTTCTGCCCCACAACTATTTAACACTTTCACTCTTGGCATGTGGTTCCATGGTTGTAGGACGACTGGGGGCTGGTCCACAAACTCCACCCCTCAACGATTTCAATTTGGAGTATATGTGTTGTGATCTAGTGGTTGATTATCACAGATGCCGGAACCTTGGGCCGAGGCTAAGCTTTAACAACCTCCTCCCACATCTATCCAAGCAACCGGCCAACCCGGTTAAACATACAAAAAGAGGCCGCTATGATATGATTCGACCTCCTAAATCATGTTAAGGAAGTGGAACCAACAAAAACACACCATACAAACATGTAACATCAACATTAGGACCCTCAGGGACCAATCTAACTTTTCTACCAACTAGCCCCCGGGCCCCATTGAGATTTTGGACCGCTTGACCTTTGGACTCTCTCATGCCATGGGCATGCCATGGGCATGCCAACGTCAAGGGACCTTTGGACACTCTCACAGGCCTGCAAGCCAGCTGCCCAACTCACTAACCATAAATTAATGACATCTTTAGAACAATAAAATAACAAGGAACTGACAATACAAATGCAATTACTTGAATAAGACCTTTTCTAGAACCCTATTAGCCATGACAGGCATTTCGTCAAATATATCACGAATATGTAATCTACTGGTGTAAATAAAATATATGAGGATAGGGGTCTCATACTTAGCTAAGAATCTCTAAGAGACATTGATACCTCAACACATTGAGTTCCATTTCATCCATTAGGTCATAGATACATTATTCATCCATTTGCCAATAAAAACATGAAGAGAGCCATACATGACTACTGTCATAAAACACATACATAACCAACATAAGAGTAACATAAATACTAATGAAATCACAACCATATGATCCAATGATAAACTAGTATAATACTCATAGAAATACAAGGAGAAATAACCTCATAATGATGATGCAAAATCCAAACCCGAGATGGGACTTCCATGTTCTACCAAGCCATAGAATGGTTGAGCCAAATCTCTCTTCATCCATTCACCCCTGTGAAATATTACAAGAATGAATGTGGTATCTCATAGAACACATCAATCCAAAAACATCTAGGGATTCCAAAGGCCAAACCACCTCAACCCATCAAATAGTGATTCCACCTCACGGTCGAACATCAAAAAACCATCATCAGATTGGTCTCTACCCAAGACTTCCAGGGCTCTAGAGTGTTTGTTCCAACCAAGGCTTATAGGACTACTAACTCAACCCACAACTTTCATCAGGATTCAATAGCGTTTTTACAACCAGGGCTTCCAGGACTAGTAACTCAACCCACCAAAGGCTTCCAGGACTAGTACCTCTACCCAAGTTGTTACAGGGCTTTAAGAGTGTTTTTCCAACTAGGGCTTCTAGGAACTAATAACTCAACCCAAGCTAGGGAAACATGAGAACCAACAAAAAAAACAAGGAAATAAACCCACAATCTCCGTGGCTATCTAGGAATGGCAAGGTTATGAAATCCACTATCAATCTAGGCAGTCCTCCATGCCAGTGACAGATCATGACCAATAATCCACATGCATATGCCATGCATGCCAAAACTAGTGAGGAAAACATACATGCAACTCAGTTCATACAAGAAAATCTCATTGTAGCTGCTAATCTCAATGTCCTCTTCCACTTTCCTACCCTTCCTTTGCCTTCTTGCTCCAAAATCCAAGTATTCGACACCCTCCAAGAGTGGTCCAAGAAAACTCTAAGTATCCAAGATTATGAAAGAGAGAGAAAATAATGAGAGAGATCCAAAACTGGACTGAAAAAAGGTTCCAACTGATCCTCATAAGTCTTTTTATGAATGAGGCCTCTATTGTCTTCATTTTCCTTCAATTTCCTCTTCACATGCAACCTGTAACCTTTCACCTCCCTTTTCTCCTAATTTCCATTATTTTCATAAATAAATATGCCAAAAATTCCATTTTTCTTTTTTAAAGCCTTAGCCATTGCCTTTTCCAATTTCCTTAGCCATGAATCAATCACAAGTGATCGCCATCACTAGGTTTCTACCCAAAATTCAGCTTGGAATAAGTGTCTCATCAACTGTGGTATTGTTTTTTCCTTTATTAACTTTTATTACATGGAATTTTCACCAGGGTTGTTACAGAACCCTCCCCCTTGGGGGAACATTGTCCTTGATGTTCAACAACCCCTATAACCACAAAACTATTGTAAGAAAAATATATTGTCGATGGAGCTTTATAACTTAGCTCGTTGTAGTATTTACAATGATCAACATGTTGAGAAGCAAACCAACATGAAAACATAGCCACAGAACATCATAATGACATGACACCCATACCGCTTATTGGAGCTTTATAACATAGCTCATGGTGGTCTTTACATCCATATACATGTGTACATATACCAAACATCACCAAAACATGTACCAAAACATATACCAAGACATATACAAAAACACCATACCAAAATTGCTTTGCCTCAACTGGAAAACAAACAAGGTTACATAGCCCCATCTGATCTTCTATCTCCCATGTAGCTTCATCGGGCCCAAAGTGCTTCCATTGCACCGTAACTTGCTCGATTTCTTGTTTTCAGAGCATGAACACACTTTTATGAAATATACATTGAGGCTCCGACTGGAATTCTCCATCTGGTTCCACCTACAATACAGACCAGTTAATCACATGATGAACATCTTTAACATACTTCTTAAGTAATGACACATGGAAAACATCATGGAATTTGTTTTCCAGAGGTAGTGCAAGTCGATATGCTATTGGCCCAATCCTCTCAATAATATTGAAGGGTCCAAAAAACTGTGGTGCTAACTTGGCACATGATCGAATCTGCAAGGAGCTCTTCTTCGGTTTGATGCGCAACATGTACGCCAATATGTCTAGTCCAATCAATACCTTTTTAACTGGATCACTCCAACTAATAGGAGTATTGAGACTCTATCCATACAATATATCAAATGGACTCATCCTTAAAGATTCTTGATACCCATTGTTGTAAGAAAACTCTACTAGTGGAAGGTACTCTTTCATATTTCATTGTTGATGCATCACATACATCCTCGACATGTCCTTCAATATCTTTTTGACCTTCTTTATCTATCCATTTATATTTGGATGATAAGTTGCATTGAAGGCCAACTCTATGCCCAAACCTGCAAATAACTCCTTCCAAAACTTGGAAGTGAACTTTACATCTTTGTCTGACACAATCTTCTTCGGAACACCATGCAATTTGACCACATCTCTGATTAATGCCTATGCTACATCACTAGTTGAGAATGTAGACTTCACTAGAATGAAATGTGCAACCTTTGTAAACCTATCCACAATAACCATGATGGAATCATGTTGTCTAATTATCCTTGGAAAACCTATGATGAAATCCATGGAAATGAATTCCCATTTCCATTCTGGAATCACAATTGGATGTAGTAGTCCACCTGGATTCTTCTATTCTACCTTCACACATTGACAATTAAAACACCTAGCCACATACTTAACTACATCATTCTTTAGATTTGGCCAATAATAAAGTTTCTTCACTGTTGTTAATGTCTTCTGATAACCTAGGTGACCCAAATATGGTTTCGCATGAAACTCCCTCAAGATCACCTTCTTGAGTTCACTGTTGTCTAGCACATATATCTTATCTTTGAATCAGACCAATCCATATGATGTAAGGAAATAGTCCACATTTTGTGCACCTACACTTGTACCTATTCCTGTACTACCACCTGTACCTGTACCTGTACTATCACATGTACATGTACCTATACTCTGTCTACAACCTGTACATAATATCCATATATCTTATATCCTGCTGACCTACCTGCAATATCCTATATTGTGAGTCTGTCCCATAAGAGCTCATAACTGCTAAGTGATTTACCTATATTCGCCTGCTAGGAGCGCCTTCCACTCTATTCTATTTACATTTGATATATTTGATCTCGAAATTGAACTCACTTATCATTGCCAACAACCAAGCCTGCCTACCATTCAAGTTTGGTTGGTCAAATAGATATTGTAACCCGCTATCATCACTCATCAACACAAATCTATATGCCCATAAGCTAGTGTCTCCACATATTCAATGCATGTATGATCATTGCCAACTAAATGTCATGTGTGGGGTAGTTCTTCTCATGCTCATTTAGTTTTCGCGACTCATAACATAGCACCTACCCATCCTACATAAGGACTCCACGAAGTCATTTCTTGCAACCATTTTTTCATACCACAAAATCTTTGTTCGGATCTACAATCTTTAATGTTGGTGCATGTGTCAACAAATGCTTAAGTTGCTTAAAACTATCCTCACACTCCTTTGTCCATTCGAACTTCTTACCTTTCCTCTGCAATGATGTGATAGGATAAGAAATTTGTAAGAAGTTCCTAATGAACCTCTTGTAATATCCTACCAACCCCATGAAATATCTCACCTCATCCACATTCTTAGGAGCCACCCACTCCATGATGACCCTTATCTTTTCTAGATCTATTGCAGTTCCCTCCTTAGAGAAAACATGTCCCAAGAAATGTACCTTTGTTTGACAGAAACTGCACTTGTTGAGCTTAGCATACAAATAATGCTCCCTTAACAATATCAACACTGTTGTTGAATGTTCACCATGTTCTTCCTCATTTTTAGAATATACCAATATGTCATCAATGAATACAATAACAAACTTATCCAAATACAGATGCAACACACTATTCATCAAGTACATAAATGTAGTTGAAGCATTAGTCAAACTAAATGGAACTATAACAAACTCATAATGCCCATACCTGGTCTAAGAAGTTGTCTTGTAAATGTCCTCCTCTTTGACTTGTACCTGATGATTTCTGGATCTCAGATCAATCTTCAAGAACATAGTTGCCCCCTTCAACTAATTGAATAAGTCATCAATCCTCAGTAACCGATACTTGTTCTTGAAGGTCACTTTGTTCAACTGCCTATAGTTAATGCACAATCTGAGAGTACCATCTTTCTTCTTCACAAATAATACTGGTGCACCCCATGGTGATGCACTTGGCCTAATGTATCCCATGTCCACCATTTCCTTCAACTGTAGCTTCAACTCTACCAATTTAGGTGTGCTCATCTTGTAAGGTGCTTTTGATGTCGGAGTTGACCCTAGCACCAACTCAATAGAAAATTATACCTCCCTATGAGGTGGTAACTCTGAAATATCCTCAGGAAATACATCCTGAATCTATTGTAGAACAGACTCATTATTCTTTTCCTCATATCAATGTTCCTATCCTCTAGCTGATGCATTGAACTTCTTAGATGACGCAAACATTCTCTTTATTATCTGTACCCTGATTTCTTGCTCATTTATTGTCCCATTTCCTTCGTTCCTTACATTACCTTTGTTCATTTATTGTCTCAAATTTGTGTTTCATTTGCTCATAGCAATGCCTTAGATTTCGAATGGTTTCCTCCAGTGATTTAGGCTCATTGAACTCAATCATGTCGTTAAATGAAACCAAAAATCCACTAATGAACCTTTCAATCTTGACTTTCTCCTTTGTGAGATAAGGCACATACCTTAGTAACTCCAAGAACCTACCAGTGCACTCCTCATTTTTCATCGATCCCATCTTTAGCTCATAGAATTATTTTTCCCTGTCATCAAAGTACCTCTTTGACAGATACTTATTCTTGGATAGCCACTCAAACTCACTCCAAGTCAAGTCCTTTTCATGAATAAACTAAAATTATTCGCACCTTCCCACCAAGCGTCTACCTTACCTTTGAGACTAAATGTAGCTACTCTAGCTATCATGATCCTAAATAATCATCTAACCTAAAAAACCTCCTTGTGCCAAGAAACCATGCCTCTGTAACTTGTGGTTTCTTCATCTCTCCATCAAAAGTAGGTGGCTTTTCTTTCTTAAACTCATCTGGAAAGTATCCCCTATCAATCCTCCTATATGGATGATAATGATGATGATAATAATGCCTATCTAAATCAGAACTAGAATAATACATGTGTTTATCCCTTCTCCTCTCCAGAGTGTCCAACAATCTGCCATCTCTAACTGTGTCATCTCTATCTAACCTGTGACCACCATGCGACCTACTGCCATATGCCCCATTAGTTCTGTCCTCCTCATAGTTGATCCTACATGGTCCCTTTCGTTGCAAATCTAACAAACTCTGAAGTATCACTGCATTCACCTTTGCTTGTTTCTCATGTGCTTGCATGATTATGCCATTATTTGCCTTACAACTACTTATTTCTTCCTTTAACCTTCTGAGTATATCTACTAGATTGGAAGAGTTCCCAACACCATACTGCTCTTCTGATTCATAGGGAGAGTATTTGTAGTCTACCATCTTGCTAGTCATTTGATATTTCTTACTACAAGGTATATCATGTCAGCTAAACCAAATCACAATAAACCTATGTACCTTAGTATAGCTCGAGGAGAATACCTTATCTGCAAGATCAACAAATCAGCATGATACATATATAACATAATCATGACAGCATATATAAACATAACACATAAGCATGTAACCATGCAACCATCATTCTGGCTAGGGTCCAGTCATTAATGCATGAACTAGGGATGCTACAGAACCCTCCCCCTTGGGGGTGTTAAAAATTATATATTACGGAGCAATGGAACACATAAAATATTGCAGAAATATAAATATAGAAAATGCATAAAACAAGAGAGACACCGATATATGTGGTTCACCTAGTTTGGGCTACATCCACAGAGAAACAACCAATCCTTCTTTTATTATATTATCTAGCAAACTAAAGAGATACAACCTACAACGGATCCACTGTAACACCCTCTTCACTCTCAATCTCCTCTCTCTTCCTCACTCAGAATACAGATATACATAGACGCAATACAATTCCCTCATATATAATGAGGGGTTGCCTTCTAGGGCAAAAAACCCTAAATTAAACATAACTTCTACCGTCAGATCATTCGCTTAATAAATGACCCAGATTGACTAGAAATTACTAGACTTTTACAAGGCAATTTTACATCTATTTTTAGCTTTGGGGGACCACTGGCCCCCGAACCCCCCAACCGGGGGGGATCGGCCCCCACAAACCCTCGCGGGGGGGACAAGTCCCCCCCCCGCGTGGAGGGGTGTATAGTCTTCTTGGGGTATACATCCAACTGAGACCTTTGAATACAGAAGATAATCAGGTTCCACACCCAACAGGGGGAACACCGTCCTCGGTGTTCAACAACACCTATAACCACAAAATTGTTGTAAGAAAAATATATTGTCGATGGAGCTTTATAACTTAGCTCGGTGTAGTATTTACAATTATCAACATGTTGAGAAGCAAACCAACATGAAAACATAACAATGTAACATCATAATGACATGACACCCATAACGCTTATTGGATCTTTATAGCGTAGCTCATGGCGGTATTTATATCCATATACATATGTACATATATCAAACATCACCAAAACATGTACCAAAACATATACCAAGACATATACCAAAATGCCATACCAAAATTGCTTTGCCTCAACCGGTAAACAAGGAAGGATACATAGCCCACATCTTATCTGTCATCTCCCATGTAGCTTCATCAAGCCCAAAATTCTTCCATTGCACCTTAACTTGCTTGATTTCTCAGTTCGGAGCATGGGAACTTTTCTCTGCAATATACACTGAGGATTCAGTTGGAATTCTCCATCTGGTTCCACCTGCATTACAGACCAGTCAATCGCATGATCAACATCTTTAACATACTTCTTAACTAATGACACATGGAAAACATCATGGAATTTCACTGTTAGAGGCAGTGCAAATAGATATGCTACTGTCCCAATCCTCTCAATAATACTGAAGGGACCAAAAATCATGGTGCCAGCTTAGTACATGATCCAATCTTGAAGGAGCTCTTCTTTGGTTTGATGTGGAAGTGTACCTGTTCCCCAACTCGGAATTCCTTGACCAACATATTTTGATTTGCATAGACCTTTTTCCTATCCTGTGATGCCTTTAGATTCTTCTTTATAACCTGCATTTCTTGTTCCATGTACACCAACATGTCCATGCCAATCAACACCATGTTAACTCGACCACTCTAACTAATAGGAGTATTGCAACTCTACCCATACAATGCCTCAAATGGACTCATCCTCAAAGATTCTTGATACCCATTGTTGTAAGTTAACTCTAACAGTGGAAGGTAATCTTCCCACTTTCGTTGTTGATTTATCACATACAACCTCAACATGTCCCCCAATATCCTATTGAGCCTCTATATCCATCCATCTGTCTGTGAATGATAAGTTGTACTTAAGGCCAACTTTGTGCCCAAACCTGCAAATAACTCCTTCCAAAACTTGGAAGTGAACTTTTCATCCCTATCTGACACAATATTCCTCGGAACACCATGTATTCTGACCACATCTCTGATGAATACCTGTGCTACATCGCTAGCTGAGAATGTAGACTTCACTGGAATGAAATGTGCAATCTTTGTCAACATGTCCACAATAACCATGATGGGATCATGTTGTCTCATTGTCCTTGACAAACCTATAATGAATTCCCTGGAAATGACTTTCCATTTCCATTCTGGAATCATAATCGGTTGTAGCAATCCACCTGCATCCTTACATTCTGCCTTCACACGCTGGAAACCAAAACACCTAGCCACATACTCTGCTACATCCTTCTTCAGATTCAACCAAAAATAAAATTTTCTTCATTGCTTTCAATGTCTTTTGATAACCTGGGTGACCTGAATATGGTTTCACATGAAATTCCCTCAAGATCACCTTCTTAAGTTCACTTTTGTCTAACACATATATCCTATATCTGTAACATACCAATCCATCTGTTGTAAGGCAATAGTCCACATCTTTTGCACCTGTACTTGTACCTTCACTTGTACTTAAACTTGTACTACCATTTGTACTTATACATGTACTATCACATGTACTTGTACATGTACTTTGCTCCAACATGTGCATAATCTCCATATATCTGGCATCTTGTTGACCTGCCTGCAAGATCATATCCTATAAGTATGTCACATAAGAGCTCATAACTACTAAGTGATTTACTTGTATCCACCTACTAAGAGCATCTACCACTATGTTCCCTTTACCTTTGATATATCTAATCTCGAAGTTGAACTCACTGATCATATCCAATCACCAAGCCTGCCTACCATTCGGGTTCAGTTGGTCAAATAGATACCGTAACCCACTGTGATCACTCATCACCACAAATATCCTACCCAGAAGGTAGTGTCTCCACATCTTCAATGCGTGTATGATCACTACCAACTAAATATCATGTGTGGGGTATTTCTACTTGTGCTCATTTAGTTTTCGTAACTCACAACATACCACCTGTCCATCTTGCATAAGGATTCCACCAAGTCCTTTCTTATAAGAATCTATGCATACCACAAACTCTTTTTTGGAATCTGCAATCTTTAACACTAGTACATGTGTAACCAACTGCTTAAGCTCCTCAAAACTAGCCACACACTCCTCTTTCCATTCGAATTTCTTACCTTTCCTCTACAATGATGTGATAGGATAAGCAATCTATGAGAAGTTCCTTATGAACCTCCTGTGATAGCATGCCAACCCCATGAAAGATCTCACCTCATCTACATTCTTAGGAGCTACCCACTCCATGATGGCCCTTATCTTTTCTGGACCGGGAAAATTTTAAGAACCCCCCCTAAATTTACATGTATAATAAATGGGCGAATCTCCATGGTATATAGGAAAAATGGAAGGCGATTTTATCAATAATATGATATGTATATATAATTTATTGGCGAATCTCTCACCAGGCATGGCGAATATTTTACTCAATTATAAAATCTTGTGTTTATTGAATACACAAATGAAATCACCCGTTCCATTCACAGAGAGCATGAGAAAAAACCTAATACTATATATAAAACCAAGAAAAATTCAAATTCATCACTTCTAGGGACCTCATAACCACCCTTCCAATACACAAGTATGTTCCTGTTTGCAATTAGAAAAATTACGCAAATTACAATCTGTTTACTCCACTTCTAGGGACCTCCTAACCACCCTGCCAATACACAAGTATGCTCCCATTTGCAATTAGAAAAATTAACCAAATTACAATCTGTTTACTCCAGCATATGTTGGAAAGTTATAGAAGGATGACTAGTGCAATCAATCCATTCCTTTTAGCCCTGGATTTGTTTCAGTTTAAAACAGAAGTATACAATATACTTGTCCAATGTCTATGCTTTAACCATTCACCTTAAGATGTTTTTACAATATAATTTCCTAAGTCTATTTAATATCTTCATTATCATAAAAATCAACCTATATCCATCTTAACTCCACATCTACCACTCTTAGGGGGATGAAATCTATTTATCCCTCTGAGCACTTGCTAGACCCAGAATTAAGATGGATCTAAGATATAATTTCCCCTTTAAATAGTATATGCTCACATGAATACCATGGGACAATACGATGGGTTATCATAAACCTGGAGCTTAAAAATTACTATTAGTAATTTATAAAAATTAATAAATTAATAGTTGATTTTT